>VYZP01049307.1:0-34310 GCA_013400635.1 Hypocryptadius cinnamomeus | reverse complement strand
CTCCACTGAAAGTGGAACACTTCAACAGAAGGGTTATCATGACAACTTGAATGCTGCAGGGTTTCTTCTTACTTTTTTTTTTTCCTGAGAATAGCTAGAATTTGGGCGATGAACTCCTCAGAGTACACACAACCTAAAAGGTATTTATGTGCTTCAATAGAATCACCCTTGGCTTCCATGCTTTCTTTTCTGAAACCCAGTGACTTAATATTACGGAGGTGCTTGTTAAAGTGCAAATATAGCATTGAAAGCAATTGTGCTATCATGGAGGAGTGAGACTCATCCTATTTTTGGGGCCTCAAAATGATGACAGACCTGCTAGTCTTCCTGTGATTTCCATCCACAATCATAAACAAAAACATTTCCCACCAAAACCAAGGAATATTTTAAGAGGACATCAAGTATGTTATAAGGTGCAGCATAGAGATGAAGAGCTTTAGAACACAAATCTCACTCAAACAGTATCAAAGTACATGTTTAAAAAAATACTAAAGCAAAAGTATCTTGAATCCATAAAAAGGTCATGCTAGTCTATTATTTAACCAAGCATGACTATTGTACAGTGATGATACCATTGCAAGACAACTTAGAGGAGCACATACCCCTGTGCTAAACTAAGTCCTAATAGATGCTGAAGAGTGATGTGCCCTTATATGAATGTGGTGGGGCAGAGCCACCTGTGATTACAGCCACTGCTAAGGATTTACTTTAGGGTGGGTCATAAACCTCAAGTTGAATGTATCTTCTTCCAAAATTAAGCATATTGCTGAAAGCCTCAGATTTTAGAAAAAACAGAGTGAAGTGTGGGAGAGAAGCCATCATGCCTCAAAAAAGCTCAGGATCATTTCCACTGTAGTCAATGACAAACTCCTCCACAAGTTTTAATCCGTGGGATCAGGCGCAGACCTACTACACATTGCTTACCTGCTAATGTCTAATGGCATGGCGTCAACCTTTACTGCCTGCTGGCCTCTATTTTAGCATCCCTTCTTTTCCCTGATCTTTTCAGAAGTGTCAGGATCTTATCCTCAAGAAGAAGCTCTGCTGGTTCTGAGTGTTTGCCACAGTTCATTAATACAGAGTGTTTCAGGAAAAATATCCTCCCAGCAGAGGTGGCTGGTGCTATGCTCACATTATGCTCACCTCAGCAGCAGAATCAGGCCGGGTGAGGAAAACACACATCAAGCCATTTGTGTAAAGGACCCTTAAGCATAAAGTAAATCACAGCTTCTTATTTAAATAACACAGTACCATGCAAAATTCACAAATTAAGGAGTGTCTTTAAGTACAAAAAATGCAAACCTTTGCTTAAAAATCCACCAATTTTATGTGTATTACTCTTTACCTTTTTAAGCCATGCAAAAGGTTTAACCAAAATGTCCCTTTAACAAATACAGACTGGAACTATGTAAAAAAAAAAAAAAAAAAAGAAGCCCAACTAACTGCCTAGACAAATCCCCAACAAGTTCTGATCTTTCTCATTGAATCTCTTTATCATGGTATTTATCCATCTGAGCAGAGGTCTAACACCACACCTGTGCTGCCCTTCCCTTGGGAGACTTAGTCCTCGCTGTGGGAAGGAGCTCTTATCTGCAATTTGACATTGTCCATTGCAGGTCCCCAGCCATGCTCAACTGCAAATGCATGAAGGAGTCATGAATCTCATGCTCAGTGCAGGGAACCTGCACCACACTAACAGGGATTAAGACAAGAAAAATGTGGAATTTGAAAAAGGACATGCTGGGACTATACAAGGCTGCAAGCTGGGATACTAGAATTGCCCTTGGATCATAGTGCAGATTTGAGGGTTGTAGTGGTTTATTATCTCATTAGAAACATCTAATTCCCTGCAATAAAGATTGCATGTAGAGTATGGCAAAGAACAGATGAGGCTAATACAGCCCACAGTCAGGACTAATACTTTTTTTCCTCTCTTATTGCTAAATAAGCAGGGATAGCTTTTCAATTTAAAAATCAAAACTATACAATTACGGTAATACCATGCTCCTGACTGCTCTGCAGCTGCATATTGTAAAACTCAAAGCCACTGATCAGAAACAAAAGCAGTAAGTCAGTAACAGCTTTACAGAAATGTTCTGCTGGGGTGATTTTGTCTGGCAAAAACCTCTACAGGGGAAAGACTGTTTACCAAACATATTTCATGTCCTTTTGCCCCTAAAACACCCTGCAAGCACTTGAACCTTTTTCTAGCAACAGATAAAGAAACCTTTGCCAAAGGTGTAGTTTATGACTATATGAACACTGGAACAAGCAGGGAACCTGTTCAAGTAATTAGGCATCAGTTACAACAAAAAGCCAGAAGCAGTCATATTTTTATCATCTGTTATAAAAAAATATTTCCCAATCAGTGTCTCAATACAGTTAAAAGTTAAAACCCCTCTAACATTACTAATAAATTAAAAAAAACACTATCTCCAACCATTTTGTAAGAAAATAGGTAAGTAATTTAAACCTTTAGTTTACATAAATTAGCACAGAAATGTGTATTCAAACAAGTGCACTGAAAACAGATATGACTTCTTTTCTTCTGATATCTCTTATTTAAGTTATTAAGTAACAGGAAAGCCTTTATATTCTTTGCATGACCTTGAGAGTCTGCTAACACTGAATGGTCAATAGTCAAACCCCAGGAGAATGTTTCACCAGACAGACAATGACAAAAGGGAGCATGAAATACAATCAACTGTTTTGCAGCCTTATTACCCTACACTTCAACATTCCATTTCAGCATATTTACTCTTGGGGATGAAGGTAATGTATTTATACAGTGAATCACATGAGTGAAATTTGACGGGTTGATAGAATATTTTCTTAAAAGCCTGCAAAAGTATCATTTTTTTCAGAGGTAGTCTGCAAGGCAATAGTGATGTACATGAGTGGAAACAATACTCCTTTGCTTGACTGTGGATAAAACTCTTAAATAGTGCTGGTGCTGTCTCTGAACCTTGCAGAGAAGGCTTAATGGGTAAGATGTTATAATCGGTGCTGACAACAGCCAATTAAGTGTCAGAAGAACAATCTGATAAGTAGGTCTTCATGTCTATAGGCATTTCCTGGTACGTCTTAACTGTCAATCTGGATGTTACACATCTCTATCTCATTATTGACTGCTTTATTAAAGGAGAATGCTTTCATCTCTTTTTTTTGACTTTGGGATTGCTCCAGAAAGAAGGAAAGGAAAATACTAGGAACAAGTCTAAATTTGGAATAATAGATGGGGAATCCTAATTATAGCAAAGTCCTAATCTTCCAACTGAGCAGGCGTATGGTTTGGTGACACCACTCCATGCACGTGCCCACACCATACCTTTCAAGAAGTGGAAGGTGCTCAGTCTAGAGGAGATCTGTTTCTTTAATGGGTGGAAGGATATCTGTGGACGTGCTAGCAGGCTGCTCTCTGCTTTCAGTGCTTCTTGCTAGTCATACGGAAGACAACACCTCGCTGGATGGATCTCTTCCCTTCTTGTCCTCACCCCTGTCGATATCAATCACATGAACTATGCCAGGCTTCAGGATCAGGTCATCGGTCTCTACGTGGCTCCTGTTGTCATCCACCTCGATGTACTTGCCCTTGGAGGGCTGGGTAGCCTTACCAAAGACGTCTTTGAAGCGGCGCTTGAGTTCAACGTCTGGGCAATAGACGTACTCGTACAGAGCGCCAGCAAGGACGGCTCCGATTATTGGTCCCACCCAGTACACCTGCAAAAAAAGAGGTTAGAAAAAATCCCAGGCATTAAGCTTTTAAATGAACAGTACAAGAAGACTGACAAGCAGGCCCATTTCTTTGAAGTGAAATAATTTTGTCAAGTTTTATTGATCTATCTCTTTACAGGAGGCCTCTTCTAAACTTTTCATTGCTCATTGCCAGCTGCAGACCACAAATATGGACTCTTTGCAAGAAGACACACAAAGGAAACATCAATGTGGAAAAGTGATTTTCTTCCTGCATTCTGAACCAAGATGAACTTTCAAGGAAAAAAAGCCCTTCCTAGTGTACACACTAAGAGTTCTGCTTTGTTATTTCAGAGTTATGTTTCAAAAATAGTTCAAATTTGGCATTTAATCCTGCAGAATACAACAGGCAGTCTGATAATCTAATTTAACAAGCAAATACAATGGACATAACACAACTTTGCAGGTACCTATCTATTTCATCATGACAAGCAGCAGTGCCGTAACATTAGTAGGTGCCAAAGCCCACAGGTTCCTCTCAATGGTATGCCAATGCCACTGCTCTGGAGGAGGAGAAAAGGCTGTCTTTCCAAGTGGCCAGGACAGTAACTAAGCTTCTCCTGCAAGTTTCTCCATGGTGCGTTTGTTTATTGTTTATAGCTTTAGTTATAAATTACAGGCTTCCTCAGAGTATGGATAATTAATCTTGTGAAAAACTACAGCAGTTTTTCATATGAACAAGCCATTCACTGATAACTGGGTAAATCTGCCTCAATAGGATAACTCTTGGGAACAAAGTTACACATGGTATCGTGTTTGCAGAATTGAAGCCTTAGGGCCTGAAGACAATGCTATTTCTATTCTTAGCTGCAGTGGGAGCAATGTGGGCTTCATACTTTAAAAATCAAGAAAATCCTTATATGCACTGTAATATGCAGCTCTTCCAGTCAGCACTGAAAGTGTCCCTAGAAGTGATTTCCCTCTCTATAATTAGGTGAGGCTGAGCTGCGATCCATCTCTCCCTTATAAAATATGAAATGTTTTTTTGCAAGTTGGATTGTTGGATGCTATAGAAATTTACTGCATCATTCACAGCCTGCTTATAACATTGTTTCCTGTGCAACTGCTCCTGGCTAAGCTGACACTTTCAAACTGAAGCAGGTAACATCTGGCCTGGTCTGCAAATACCAGACTGCAACCTCTTCATCTCTCACTGCAGGCATTTACCGAGACAGGTTCTCCCCCGGGAACCAGATCACAGAGGGTCCCTGTTCTCATTTTATACATCTGCCCCAGTTTGCTGCAGAACCAGGTGAAATGTGAAGTTGACAGAATTACTTCCAGAGCTCCTCACCAGCAGGACCAGCGGGGTTTGCAATCTGCCTTGGAGGATTTTTCTTTCCAGCAGTTCAATTTTTTCAGTCTCCTTGGGTTGCCTTTTTTTTTTTTTTTTTTAACTTTTTGTATGGTTTCTTTTCTATCCCAGCTACTACTTCCACAAAATGGCCTCTGAATAGTAAGATGCTATTCCAACACGCTGCATGGTGCACTGCAGTCCTAGATGAGGAGCATGACAATGCCTAAGCTTAGGGCAGGTCAGTGCCTGTCTTCCTCGGGGATGGCCTCTACAGGATGTACTGGGAGAGAGAACTGAAAGCAAATGATGTATGAAAAATCCTGACCACTGTTTCTCCCTGTGATGAAGGAAGTATGAAAGGAGAGTTACCCATTGGTTTTCCCATCTGCCCATAATGACAGCAGGTCCAAATGATCGAGCTGGGTTCATACTGGCACCGGTGTAATTGATCTAAAGCAGAGAGAAAATGTTGCTTGTTATTAAAGTCTGGAAGGTAGTGATTCGATTTCTATGGGACACCCTGGTTTTGTATAGCTCTTCCTCTTTACAACAGATATCATCACTCCTGAGTCTTAACACAAAGTTAAAAAAAGTGATCACATGAACAGCCAGAAAAGTTCTGGTGCAACACCCTACCCAAGGGGACACTACTGAGACTCCAAAGGGCTTTGGCATAGATCCATAAAGAATACAGCAGCTATATAGCTGTAATTGCTCTAAAGGTCACAAAAGTTTCCATTTACTTCTGAAGTAGTCATAAGGGTAAAGGGATCTATTTTTTTAAAGAGAAACCATTAACTTACAGCAAATAAATGTCCAATTGCAACAGAAAATCCAATTGCTAAAGCTACTGAACCAGTGACATCACTTCGTTTTGAATCACAGCTAGCAAAAATAGTAAAAACCAGCTGGAATGTAATTATCAATTCCACCAGGAGTCCATGCCCAACAGAAAGATCTCTGTGTACCTGGAAGAAGGCAAAGAAACACCAGAAATGAAGAAAAGGTGATTTTGTAAATCAGAAAGCCATCACATGCACAAATTGTATTTCTACGAATGGTATTTCTAAATAGTACAAAGTGAAATACAACAATAAACTTTTAGAGGTACAGATTCCCCCCCTCTTCACTCTTCTCCTTTTCTTTTTTTTTTTTTTTTTTTTTTTTAACTTTAAAATGGTTTTTGATTTTGAGAAACATGGAAAATCACTGCTGGACTCAGACCAGAAGGCTTAACAGTAACATCCAACTGAAGCTTCAAAGTTATACTGCAGAAGTATAGTTTATTTTTACACAGGGAATTGCAAATGCTGCACTTCCCTTTCACCATTTTTTTTCTTGGGAGCACTGTAATTTACTATTCAATTATAAATTCATTAATTAGCCCTGACTTAATTAATTTAAATTTCAATTAAAAATTAAGCACTGTGCGGCTCAAGTGCATTTTTAATAAGTCCTGCAACAGGGCTAACTGATGGCATTCCTTATTAGTTTAGAACAAAGCTGAAATCTAAGCCACAATCTATTTCAAAAGTATGTCATTTCAAATTGATGTTTTTTCAATCCCCATCATAATAGCATGGAATTAATTTCCCCCCTCCCCAGACCATAAAAAAATGGCATTTCATGCATATATTATTTAAATTTTGTATGTAAATTAACATTACCTGCTGTCATCAGATTTGGGGAAGTTCTAGGAAGGAGAGCTTCTATAAAAAGATCAGCTATAGCTATTACACTGCATAAACCCATCCTAAGGAGCCTGTCTGGATGCTGTAAATAAACCAGCAAGCTGTTAAAATCTGTACCTGAGCTCTCCTCATTCTGTGTGACACTGATTCTATTTTCTCAGGGTCTGAGCTAGCCTAGTTGAAGAGGCAGAGGAGAAGTGATGATTACCGCAGTGACTCCCAGGCCTCCCACCACGCTGGGCGGTGTGACGAGGTAAAGGATGCCCGCGCCCACGATGGCTCCCAGGCACTGGGCAAGAATGTAGAAGACGGACTTGGCAAGGCTGATCTTCCTCGTGCAGACCATGGCCACGGTCACAGCAGGGTTGATGTGGCCTCCGCTGATGTGTCCAAAGCACTGCACCATGGTGGCAATGCTGAGTCCAAAGCAGAGGGATATAAGGACCATGTCCACAGGCAGGGGCTTCTCTGCTCCACCCCAGTTGATCGTGGAGCCGAGGCTGAGGAGGACAAAAATGAGCATGGCCAAAAATTCTGCCGAAACGGCTTTCCAGAAGGGTTGAGTCCAGACTCCTTTAAACGCCACCATAATTCTCTCACAATTACACAGACGTCCACACTTACTGAAAAGGAAAGCAAATCTTCATCAGAAGTCACCAAATAACCCTTATGCTCTCCTGCTAGGCGTTACTCTTCAGCAGACTTTGGAGAGAAGGTGGCAACACTGAGTATCCTCGGGCTGGGACAACAACAGACCACACTCTTAGAGCAGACTGCCCTGAAAACATGCCCAGTGTTGGAGTGTCTGCAGGACACAGGGTAATTAATCACTCCTCGCAATAACTCTGTATAGTTTCAGCTACCAAAAAGCAACATCTGTGTATTTTGAAATGACCATGAAATTAAGTGCACTCTTCTATGCTAGCTGGCCTTTGATTCAGAGGCTGTATAGCTCTACCACTTCCAGTGGCCTGTTGATCATCATGTTCATTAAATCAATGAGTATCCTCTTTTTCTATCCAAATCTGTAATTTTCACAAAGCAGGTAAGATAATTCAATAAAAAGCAGTATCTTAGTCAAAGCTGAGTGGTTTTGATGACAGCGTAGTGTTGGGGAGTTGCCCTTGGAGTTAGAAGAGAAAGTTTATTTGCTTGAACACTCACACAGACCAGTATCTCAATTTATATTTATGCAAAGAGCAGTTTCTTCACTGTAGATAGTGGGTGGAAATTGAATTCAGGCAGGAGAATAGATGCAATCCTATATTCTGACCTTTAAATCAATCATGTAATCAATAAAGTGCTTTCTTTTGGGCTAACGGCGCCAATTGAGCTGGGGAATAGAGCAATATTTTCTGCATGTGTGATGTGTAAAACTCTGCATGGCAAAGAAAGAAGTGTCTTGGCTTTTCTTCCTGTCTGGAGATGCTATTTATTAGTCTACATTGTCTTCCTGATGAGTTACAATTTTGCTAGATGTTCAGATACCTATGAAAGTGGGTCACCAAAGAAAAGTTATTTGTGGTATTAATAAATTAGGAGAATAAGCCAAAAGGGAAGCATTTTAATTAGTTTCTAAGGAATGCTGAAAAGACTCTTCTCTAAAAACAAAAGCAAGAAACATCCGACCCGTCCAAAAAGTAGAAAACAAAAGAAAGAATATTCAGCTGCTACATTTGGGAACAGAATTTCAAGTGGAAGATGGATGAATTTATGCTCAGTTATCTATGGTAACTGAGCTACAATGCATATTTAATACCAGTTACATCAGAAAGAAGCATAAAAGGCATGTCTGCCCTTTTCAAGTCATTGCAAGAGGAATGGCCCATGAATTTCTTAACAGTTCCAGTGAGTAAGGGAAAAGCAATTTAATGCTGTGACTGGAGCAAATAAGTTGTTTCCCTGACTCATTTCCTATGCTAATTTACTCTGTATTTTGGATAGGCCTTTTGAGCTCTATCTCAGTTCTCTAGACTCTCTGATAAGAACAATTAAATTCTCTCTTAAAAATGGCCCTTGTTAAGTGCTTATGAAGGAATCTGAGACACTTGAATGAGACTTGTTCTTCTAGAGAAGTGAAGCCAGAACCTCAAAAGAGAATAAAGTAATACCCCAAATCTTCTGATTTTAAGTCAAACTCAAGATAAATAGAAAGATGTTTTTGTAAGATCTCATATTAACAGTCAGTTAATGACCAACCATCCAGACTAGACTTTTTGTACAAAATGAACCCAAAATCATTGCCTCCCTCAAAGCTGAAGCTCATAGGTATTTGGCTGTTCTTACCTTTGAACCCTATGCCCAGATTCACACTGAAACTTAAAGGCTTATCTCTGATTCCCTTACTGCTTCCTTACTAATAATTTATTTTAGTGACTTGAGTAAGATATAGGTGCTGTATCCATACTGAGAAAAGCTCTTTTCCCAGTTCCCTGGGCATGTTCCAGGTGAACATAGGGATGACACTTATAGTGAAGCCTATGGAAAAGAAAGCTGGGACCTGGGTGCACAGACAAGGGAAGCAGCACTCAGCTACTCTTTTATCCTTCAGCTCAGCTGGGATGGAACCTGGATTTCCCTGGTGTTATACTCAAGAGTTTTGAAAAATTTCCAGCCACCAAGGGCACTATGGGGGGAATATAGGTTTATGGAGCATGGTTACTCCTGATGTCTTTGTTCAAATGTGCCTCTCTTTCTATACTCAGAGAACAGTGAGAAATGAATTACACAACTTCATCCCAGAAAGTGGACAGAAAAAGGTGTTTGTATTTGGCATTAAGATCACGCAGTTGGCTTCTCACTAGTTGTTGAACATCTTGGAAAATCACCTTAAGAATGAGTGTGTGTGCATGTGCATGTGCATGTGCAAGTGCATGTGGAAGATCACACCTTCTACTGGACTGCTGGTGGGCCTGACTAGAAGGAGGCCACCACTTATGAAAGACAGATCTCGTATTGTTTCTCCAGCTGAGAGCACATGCAATCAATTCAGTCAATATTATTTGCAGCCCTGAAAATGCAGAGATGCTGCATGCAAGACAAATGCTTCAAACACAAAAGCTGGCTCATCAATGTAGTTTTAGCAGAACATCATGCTACATAGAAGTCTGTCAGCCATATCTACAGCTAATGATCTAAACATTTATTTTTAAACCATACCTGGTTTTTTTTTGAATCCATTCCCGGATTTTTTTTTCTGTTTTTCTATGATTTCAACACCAAGCAAAATGCTCAGCTCTGAAGGCCCAATTTTTCTTTTAAACTGGACACCTTTCCTCCCTACAGCAAAACCCCTATAAATGTTAATAAAAGCTTAATACTGTGTTTGAGCCCTGAGCCCAGGTTTTCACTTAAATTCAAAGGCAATCAGCAACTTAGAAATCAAAACCATCTCGAACATCCACAATTTGCTCAGCAAGCAGTTAAATTTAAAGGCTGGAGATGAGACAGAGTGATGGCTGTGACAGGTCTGAAACGGAAATGGGACCTCTCAGCAGCTAAGATTTGCCATGAAAGTTGCAAAACAATTTTTTTTTTTTGAGTAGTTGTTTTTCACGTTTTCTGTAGATAAATTCAAAATACAACAGAAAACCACTTTAATGTGATGGTCACACATTAATTTCACAGGTGGGCACACTGGAAATTCTCTGGTCTGGGCTACAAGATTACACAGTAAATTGTGTCTGATAGGACACAAGGTGAGTTTTGCAGATCACGCTGCCAGCAGGGCTTCAGGCATGATTATGGCTTCAAAACCATAACAATGTAAATCATAACAAAGGTTTCAGTACAAAAGTCAAAGAGTATTTTAAAAATTCTTCGTTTTCTAACTAATATAATTTTAAGGAGCAGAGCACACATCCTGGGTGCAGGCTTGTGGCCAGCCACTCCACACGACACTGCTGTCACAAGTAAGTTCTGTGCAGTGGCTGCTTACAGTGGCATCTCCGCAGCAAACTCCCACGCTGCCCGACCTGAGCTTGCACCGCCGGCTGGAGCCCAAATGGACACCGGGCACCTGCCGGCCAGCTTTGAGGGACGAGGGCGACACGCCACAGTTGCAAAACTAATGCACGGTCTCAGGGCTTGCTTGCAACCATTTTACCTCATTTCCCAAAAAGCTGTTAAATGAGCGAGTGGCACGGATATCCACAGGAGGTGGGGAGTCTTGGGAGCCCAGTACCGCAACTTTTTCGCTGTGCGGTACCTGGGCTTTCTCCACACACGACTCTCTCTTGCAGGACCGCANGGGGCCGGGGCCGGGGCGGGGGCGGGGAGGGGACGGGACGGCTCCCGAGCGTGCGGCGGCCGCGACTCGCTCCCCTCCCTACCTGCTGCGCCGGGCGGGCGGGCGGCACTCGAGGAACGGGCGCCGGAGCACCGGCTGCGGGTCGGCTGCGGTCATGTGCCTCTGCAGAGCAAGGCAGGGGGGCCGCGGCTGCCGGGCAAGGAGAAGAGAGAGCGCTGTGCTCCTGCGGCGCGGGGCCGCCCGGCAATGGGGAGGACTCAAAGGCTGCTCGGTTTCTTCTCTGCCACTCACTCTATTGAAGGGAAATAGCCCTAGTAGCTCAGCAGCCAGGAAGTTTTATCCATCTAAAATGCTTATTAGTAGCTTACTAGAACTCTACTGGTTTCAAAATCATAGAATCAGAATATCCTGGGTTGGAAGGGACCCACTAGGATCGAGTCCAACTCCTGGCTCTGCAAATGACAGCCCCAAGAATCATACCATGTGCCTGAGAGCATTGACCAAACACCNATTTTTTTTTTTGAGTAGTTGTTTTTCACGTTTTCTGTAGATAAATTCAAAATACAACAGAAAACCACTTTAATGTGATGGTCACACATTAATTTCACAGGTGGGCACACTGGAAATTCTCTGGTCTGGGCTACAAGATTACACAGTAAATTGTGTCTGATAGGACACAAGGTGAGTTTTGCAGATCACGCTGCCAGCAGGGCTTCAGGCATGATTATGGCTTCAAAACCATAACAATGTAAATCATAACAAAGGTTTCAGTACAAAAGTCAAAGAGTATTTTAAAAATTCTTCGTTTTCTAACTAATATAATTTTAAGGAGCAGAGCACACATCCTGGGTGCAGGCTTGTGGCCAGCCACTCCACACGACACTGCTGTCACAAGTAAGTTCTGTGCAGTGGCTGCTTACAGTGGCATCTCCGCAGCAAACTCCCACGCTGCCCGACCTGAGCTTGCACCGCCGGCTGGAGCCCAAATGGACACCGGGCACCTGCCGGCCAGCTTTGAGGGACGAGGGCGACACGCCACAGTTGCAAAACTAATGCACGGTCTCAGGGCTTGCTTGCAACCATTTTACCTCATTTCCCAAAAAGCTGTTAAATGAGCGAGTGGCACGGATATCCACAGGAGGTGGGGAGTCTTGGGAGCCCAGTACCGCAACTTTTTCGCTGTGCGGTACCTGGGCTTTCTCCACACACGACTCTCTCTTGCAGGACCGCAAGTGGACAAGGGAGTTTTAACATGTGGAAAGAGCTTGTGAGTTTGCGTCTCTCTGCACCCTTCGCACCTCTGATGTTAAAACTCCAGAGCGACCGACAGGCTCCGACAGCGCCTTCGGGAAGGGCGAGCTGCTGCCTGGCTGCCATCCCTCGGTGCGAAACGCAGGAGAAAGGCAACAGCGCGGAGCCCCACACCTGGCTGCGCGCTCCTGCCGGGGCCGGACAGTCCCATCCCGCGGCCGCGCACCCCCCGCGCCCAAGCCTTCCCATANCACCTCTTGAGCTCTGGTGCTGTGACCACTTCCCTGGTGAGCTTGTTCCACTGCCAAACCACCCTCTTGGTGAAGAATCTTTTTGTAGTGTGCAACCTAAGCATGTCCTGACACACCTTCATACTGTTCCCTCAGGTCCTATCATTGGTCACTGTAGGGAAGTGATCAGTACCTGCCTTTCACTGCCTCNTCCCCTGCCTGTCCCCTGCCTGTCCCCTGCCTCCCCTCCCTCCCCGGCTCCGCGCAGGGCCGCGCACTCACCCGCGGCGCGGAGCGGCCGCTCCGTCGCTCATGCCTCCCCGGGGCGCGGGTGAGCGGCGGGGCCGGGCGGGGGCCGGGGNCAAAATCATAGAATCAGAATATCCTGGGTTGGAAGGGACCCACTAGGATCGAGTCCAACTCCTGGCTCTGCAAATGACAGCCCCAAGAATCATACCATGTGCCTGAGAGCATTGACCAAACACCTCTTGAGCTCTGGTGCTGTGACCACTTCCCTGGTGAGCTTGTTCCACTGCCAAACCACCCTCTTGGTGAAGAATCTTTTTGTAGTGTGCAACCTAAGCATGTCCTGACACACCTTCATACTGTTCCCTCAGGTCCTATCATTGGTCACTGTAGGGAAGTGATCAGTACCTGCCTTTCACTGCCTCTAGACTGTGATGAGGTCTCCCCTCAGTCTCCTTTTCTTCTGGCTGAACAAGCCTAGTGACCAAAGCCACTCTGCGTATGACTTCCCCTCTAGGTCCTTCACCCTCCTTGTAGGCCTCCTTTGGTTGCTTTCTAATAGCTTTATATAATTCTTATATTATGTTTTGTTTGTTGAAGTCGCTAAGTTGAATGAAGTTTTGACTAGTATGAAATGCCAAATGGAGGCCACTGGAAAACAGTGTTTAAATTAGACTGTGATGCTGTCTGTTGAGGAAACTCACATAGTCATTACTCAGTGCCTCTACAGCATGAAAACAATTCAGTGAAAACCAGCCCTTCATGTAATAAGAAAAACCACAAAGTTGCCTAAGGCCCCAGGCACAACTATTTCATTAGACAATGCACAGAAACTGTCACTTGAAGAAGACATGGTTGAGAATGGAACAAACTGTATAGAAAATCTGATTTAGAATTTTGCATGCCGTAGATGAGTATGTGCATAAGTTATATTGAATACATTCTAAGGAACATGTTCAACTGTAAAATGAGTTTAAACTACAGGTAAAGCCATGCATCCATGCATCAACAGTGAAAAATCAAAGTTTGGCACGACAAGTCAGCCTGTACAAGACACATTGTGCCAGATAATCCTTCTAACCATGAGTAAACAGTGCCAGATCTGAAGAACTACTCCAGGAAACGACAGACAGAAAGTCCTCCCTGAGCTTCTGCTAGGAGATTATAGGCAATAATTTACAGCAGTGAAAAGTGAGTATAATGTATAACACTATAAATTAAGGATGCCCTAGACAAATTTGTAAAGACAGCAATAAAAAAGTCATATCCATATGTTAAATGCTTACCAATCACAGTTTATGGCAAATACAGGCTATCATAATGCACAAATGTAGGTGTTTCTCTCAATTTACCTGCTCCTCCTCTAAAGCCGCGTCATAAAGGATGCCAAGAGACACTCACAATTTTATGGCAAAAGAGGAGCTGCAGGCTTGATGCTTGCTTTTTTTGTTTTCAAACTTCACTTTATTTGTGTATGTCTTGAGTATAGTCAAGGGATGGGTGGGGAGGTGGTTGTGTACAGTCATCATTATACATCTCTGCTCTTTCACTTGCTGTCTTTGGGTTTTCAGTCTAAGCCCTTCACAACCTGCTACAGTGATTTCAGGAAAAAACTCACTTGTTCTTTGGCACCTTGTGGACTCTGCTCCTCTGGCATGTTTGTTCGTTCACAAACAAAATTCACTTAGCAAATCCAGTAATTGCTTTTCCTTTTCTGGCAGATAGCATATATCTGCTCTTTTTGATCTGCAGAGCAGATCACTGCCACATGGAGAAGCCAGAACATTAATAGCTTCTGTCACTGCTACCATTCTTATTGTGAAAGATCTTCTGGAGGATTAGACAAAGGTTGTGGCCACATAAAACAGAGAAAGGCAATGCTTCGGGCACAAACCTGGAGCGAAGTGCACTGTGCCAGCTCTGATCAAACAAACAGACTATGTTCTGTTGAAACCACAGAAGGCAAGGAAGACATCCCTTGAGATGGCATTGAAAATCAGAGGAAAGCTGCCCCAGTTTATCCAGGGGTAAATTTGTCAGTGTTGGGAGTTAGGATCACATACGTTCTTTTTTTGTTTGTTTGTTCATAGTTTTCTTCTTTTTTTTCTTATATGTTGTCATCTTTATAAAATCTGGGTTAACTTGTTTTGGACTTTTTTATCCAACAATGAAATACTCCTGCTACTGTGCTCAACATAGTTAAGGAAATAACTTACAAAAGAGTATTATGAAAAATTTAAAGATGGTGTTAAAACTTAATCCATGTCAGGGTGGGGGGAAATGTGCAGAGGAATCTTGCTGTGCTTCTGCTTCTCCTTCACTGAACATTAAGTCTGAGTTTCTACAGTAATTTCTAGAGCATCATGAATTAAAGATCTCTGTAGGAACTTAAGCCATAGTGAGAAGATGCTGCAACACATAAGACATCCCCATTCTGAACAAGAACTTCCCAGACAGTTGAAGCGTGCTGGATTTGGGATTTCAGTTTGGTCAGTTATGGAGGAGAGGGCACACTGCCAAAGTCAGAGAGGAATGTGCAAACAGCTAATTCCAGCTAAAACAATATGAGGGAGAGGAGCAGAAAAACTCCCAGCGCTAGACTCTGTCATCTCACTGAATAGCAGTGTGGGAAGAGTCCCTTCACTGCTATGGCAAATCTCGTAGATACCCATCCTGGGCAGCTCTATCAGACTGTGGGGTTTGTCAGCCAAGACTGAAACAGATTTAAAGAAAGACCAAAACCTAATGAAAGAACACAATTTAGAAGCACTGTCTGTTCTCTCAGTGTCTTAGTCCTTTTCCACCTATGCCTAGTGGATCTGGACTCTATCCTTCCTTCTGTTGTTAAGCTCTTTGGCTTGCTCAGCTCCTCTCAGCATCACTTCAGGCTTTTAGTTTCCAAAAGCAAGGAGGTTTACATGCCTGTGCTTTCTCTTTCTCTCTCTTCCCCTCTCTTTGTTCTGGGTGTTCCTTCCCTTTTCAGCAGATCTTGAACCCACCAGCCAATTTCAACTACAGCTGATGGAGGATCAGAAATCCCAAAGCTGTTTAGGCTCCTGCCAGTTCCATGGGCATGAGTGGCTGCAGGTAATGACAGCAAAAGGGACACTTGCTGTCACTGGCAGGACAGACTCCAAGAGGATTTGTAGAAGTGCCCTAGTGATGGAGGACTTGGTTGCTGTTTTCAAAGTGGTGCAGACTCCTAGGAGACCAAATTCCTTTGGCCTTCCTTGGCTCCTGTTGACAAGTGAGTTTAAGAGCGGGCTGTGAGCCTTTTCAGAAACCATTTGCAGAAACTTTCAGGCTTTTTTTTCCTGAGTGATGAAAAGTTTCATTCTGTTGCCACTAATAAATCTCCCTCCCCTCACCAATTTATGTTTTATAAGTTTGGGTTGAGCTTTGTCTACTAAAAGGCTCGTACATAAAGCACCACTTACTGAAATGTGATCTTTGCACATTTCTGAAGTTTTAATTTTCCTGCGGTGTAATCTTGTTACTTAGGTCATTCATTTTGTCACGCCTTGGTATCAGTCTGGTCCAGGTTTGGCTGCAGGGCTATGTTCTCCTGACATTTAGAGCAAGAATTCCCTGGGAAATCAGTCAAGAGATTTGACATTGCTGCTGGCCAAGCTCCAGTAGGTTTAGTTTTACTCTCCTCTATTTATTGTGGAATCTGTCTGTCCACAAGCTGCACATTGAGTTCTGTGCTAGAGAAGGAGAACTAAAAGGGACAAAATGGCCATTCATTTGGGGGATTCATTCAGGCTTTTCAGAAAGGATTTACAAGAAGCTGTGCACTTAAATGACTGCTGAGCTTCCTTAGCCCTGCACTATTACCTCCCTCACAAGACAATTTGGATTGAATGTTTTTTCTTTGCCCTCTCCCCCACCTCAATAGGCTTCAATTACTGTTGGAAAAGCAAAATTAAGAACTAGGTAGCACAGGAACCACCTGGAGGTTTTTCACCTTTAGAAATAGTTTAATTTGAACATGGCATGAACAGACCCTTTGCTTGGAGGAAAAAAACCAACCCAAACAACAAAACAACAAAAAAAATCTTTTTCTCTCCTCTTGCCACAAATTGCTGCAAGGTCAGTTGTGAAAAGCTACATCAGTGGCACAGCCTGTCAGGATTTGATGAACTGGAGAGAAGGTGCAGGGAAGCTGCCCTGGGCACTCATGGGGGCACAGGAAAGTTAGGGGAACGGCCCCAGGTCAACTGGAAATAGAGAAGTAAGGTCTCTTGTGGAGGGGGCAGTGTCATGCAGCAGCAGCACAGAGCAAGATGCAGTCAGCTCTGAATGTGCCAGGAGGGAAAACCATCATACTGGTGGTCTGTGTGCTGGGGCTGTGTAGCCTTAGCCAGTGGGACCAAAGAGATTTATCTAACTTTGCTAGGTGAGACACTGAAATTCAGTTAAGCACTCACAGATTTTATCAGCCACAGAAAATGCAGTACTTGGTAAACACCACTGTTACACACTCTGTACCATCCAGCCATGCTTTCCTGACCAGTCAGTGTTGCTGTCACTTACAATCCTTCTGCTGTTTCTAAGCTCCTCAGCTCAAAATGCTCAGCTTCTTCCCTCACCACCACTTCCAGTTCCTACAGAAATGAAGCTTGGTCAAAGAATTGTGGAGTTCAAGACTAGGTAGTAACATGATATGTTCTGTTTAACTTTGTATATTGTAGACCATTTCACTTTACCTCAAGACACATTTCATGAGTTCAGTAACTTTTATTTGGTTAAATATATTTTGAAAATGCATCCTTGCTTAGATTAGAAAACTCAGGGGAAAGAAAATCCACCCATTCCCTTGGTAGCTTATTCCCAAGACTAATAATTTTCATCACCAAAAATGGTCCTTGTCTCTAAACTGAATTTGTATGAATTCATCTGCCATATGCTGCTTCTTATTATGCTGTTATCTGCCAGATTAAAAAGCCTCTTGTACTTCTACTGTCTCCCCATAAGGATACTTATGTAA
The DNA here is from genome assembly GCA_013400635.1 of Hypocryptadius cinnamomeus. Taxonomy (NCBI): domain Eukaryota; kingdom Metazoa; phylum Chordata; class Aves; order Passeriformes; family Zosteropidae; genus Hypocryptadius; species Hypocryptadius cinnamomeus. The sequence goes on along the minus strand of VYZP01049307.1, from coordinate 16,603 downwards.
TGTGAGCAATTCAACTCTTCATCATCCTTTTGATAAGCTTGGCAGACTGAGCTCTCAGTCTCTCCCTCTAAAGAAAATTCAGTAACTTTTCTTTTTTCAGGTCTTGTTTGTGCCTTTGCCACTTTTTCAACATGCTTTTTAAAATGCATATTTAATATTGGTCTCCCAGAAGGCATATTCTGAAGCGCAGGCATTTCTTTTAGCACACCTGGGAATTGAATTAGTCATTCTTGCCACAGTATTGCATTGAGAAAGCCTTCTTTCTTGCTCTTCCACAGTAACTCCTGAGACCTTCTGGGGATATAGCCCTCATTCTGTAGATAAGTCTTGTTTCACTCTGAGGCATGCAATTTTGCAGACATTCTGTCTGACAGGCATCACACTAGAGCACAGTCCAGTCTGCTGTGTTTGGCCATCCTTTTCTCAATTTACTGATTTAAGTCATTTTATACTGGCAGTGATTCTATATTTACTTCCAGACTTACCTGCTGAGGAAAATCCTAAAGCACATGAGGCCTCACAGTGATCACTTCAGATCTCCCAACATGATTACTATATTAAGTACTTTCAGAGGTCTCTCTGCCAGGTCTGAACCCATTTGCTGTTCTGTGGCTAATGAACAGTGGTAGTGCTCGAAGCAAATATAACTCAGTATAGCAGCAAAGGCTCTAGAAAGACTGAAACACTGTTCAGCTACCCCTGTCAACCATTATGGGATTTTAAAGATTAAATTGTGTTGTTCATTTTCTTCTTTTTCTTGGGCAAGGCTGAGCCTTAGTGGTGTATATTTGACATGTGGCCAAGTGCTAGGAATTTGTTCTTTGTCCAAGTTTTTTTTTTAAATATTTTGTTTTATATAATATAACGAATATATGTATGATACATACATAGCTTCATATTCATAGGATTTATATATCTAATGGAAATGTATGCCATGAATGGGCTTATGCAGCACATTCCAAGGAAGACAATTTTGCTGCAGATCATTCAGGTTATCTTTGTAGATTACTACAGTAACTGTTGTCTTAATACTATGTATTTTACAGGAGTTATCTTCCCTCTCAACACTAATACCTTCTGAAAGGTAAAACCTCAGGGCACAGATGTGAAGATGTTGATCCTTTTCCCACACAGTGGTGCATCTTTCATTGAACTAAACCAAAAAGGAAGGTCTGACTATGAATATTTACAAGTTCTTTTGTCCATAAGCTTCTAAAGAAAACCTGATAGCATGTTTTTCTCAAAATCCTTTATAGAACAGTAACTTTATTTCTGACAGGTTTTTGTGTTTACAGCTTGGAAAAACCCCAACACATCAAGCTGGTGATACAGGTGCTGCATTTTTACTGGACTAGGAGAAAGGTTTCAAACTCAGAAATGATAGTTGGAGCTATTCAATCCCTTAACTAAAATTAACACAAAAATACATTTATTGCAGAAGACTTTGGGGATAAAAGTATTTTTTTTACTTATTAGCAGACTTAATATAGAGTAACTATACCATTGATACCATTCCTCATGACTTACCTCTTCAAACTCACTGGTCATTTCTTTTCTTGCATTCATGTTTTGGATAGATAGCCTTGCTATAAGTTGCTGTTTGAAGTGGATTTCATGAGTTTTATGGAGAAAACTCTTTTTGTGCAGACAGGTATTGTACTGAATTAGTGACTATGAAGGAGACAAGGCTGGTGGGGACTCCAAAGCAGGGGGTTGGAACTAGAAGATCTTCAAGGCCCTCTTCCAACCCAAACCATTCTAGGACACCTCTCCAGGTCAAAATAGTCTGAACCCTGTTAAAAATAGATGTAACTTTCTAAGAATGCACGCAGAGAAAAGATTTCTGAGGGGTTTATGGTTTAATGTGGCCCCTTTTGCAAAAGCTTAACATGTCCAATTCCTATCAGATTTTCAGTGTCACCATGCACACTTGACTGACATGAGCACATTTGTCTCACCCGCAGCACGGCAGAACCAACACACCAGTGAAAGGGATTCTTTTCAGCTACACGCCTCACTGGCACCGTGATCCCCGGAGCTCCCACTGTGGCCTGGCTGGTTCTTGGGGTGTGGGAGGGCATGAAACCACCCAGCCTGGGCCTCAGTGTTGCAGAGTGGAATTTGCAGAATGGTCACTTCAAAAATTAGTTTTGACTTCCAAACCAAACCTGTTTAGTACAAAAGGCACGGGGGGGCACTTCCATGCAGTGTCACACTGCAATTTTTGCTGTGCAATGTCAGAAATTTGTAACTCATTCTTAAAAGGTCACCCTGATTTCATGTGCGTTGCCTCAAAGAATTGTTCTTTCTCTAACTGAGAAATTGTAGATACTTCCTAGTACCCAAAACCATGAAGAGGTATAAAATGCCCTGTANTCCAGTTTGATTTATTTAGTAATTTAGTTTTTTTAATTACTTTTATTTTTACTCAAGTGATGATGCTGAAGCAGAACAAAAATCAAGTCTTGGAGGGGAAATGATCACCTGAGTTACAGGCAAGTGTAATTTATTGGGAAAAATGGAGATTTTTAAGCCTCACAGAGAAAACAATGCAAATGTAAAACAGTAGGGATCATAGTGTAGCCCAAGCAATTGGAAAAATGTGTGAGAGATTTCTATCATGATCCTGAGCAAGATATTTTTAGACAGTAGTCTGCCCTGATTAAGTAATGAATAAATAAAAGACAAATCTTTCCCCACTGTTTCTTTGTGTGTAGAAGATACTGAAAGTCCTAGACTATTTCAGAAGTTTGGGCACACCATTGATTCATTTGGGTTTTGTTATGAGGCCAAAAAGGGAAAAGGAAAAAAAAAAGCCTGTGAAACCCTATAACTGTCCAGTCTCAGTGGTTTTGTTACTGTGCCAAAATAAGGGGTCAAGGCATAATAGCACTAGAAAAGCTCACTTGCTGTAGATTTTACATAACAAGTTCTCAGCTTCTCTCATTCAGCCTGTGCCTGTTTCTGCAACCAAGGCAGCACAGAGAGCAGATTTTAGCTATAAATGTGTCAGTGGGTAGAGCTTGTTTTCCTTTGGTAAATTAAAGAAATGCCTTGGTGCTTGGGGGTCAAGGGTGGCACAGAAAGTAAAATTGAAAATTCTAAAAAGAATGTCTGAAAATGTACCAAATTATTCCCTCTTTTTCTCCGTGTTTTGCTCAGAAAGGTATGGGTTTGGCAAAGTAGTTTCTGCTGCTTCCAATTATAAGTATGTTTAGGGGTATATTTTTATACTAAAAGTCTGTTAAGCATGACTTCCTAAGAACTGGGTTCTTCAGCAACACTTAGGAGTACCCCTTAGGGCCATCCTGCTTTTCAGAGGTGGCCTTTGCAACTCCCAGAGATGTGCCTGGCAGCAGCAATGGCTCAGCCCACCTAAAAAGTTTTGCCTGCTAACTTGCAGATTGAGTAGCCTAACATATATCAGTCTAAGCTGAAACTTTCAGTCTTAGCATCACTTTTAAATAAAGCAAGGCAGCAAAGAAATTGTGGGCCAGATTCTGCTTGGTAAGAGCGTTCCATTAGGGGAGTTTCTGTACTCAGGGCAGTGCATTGTCTTGGCCCCACTGTAGCCACCAGGCTGGAGACAGACAAAAAGATACAGGGAGAAACAGGAGCCTTGTTGGCAGCAAGTCTGAGACAGAGAAAAATTTTATCTAACTTTGGTTCAGTATTTGTGTTTTCTCTGCTCTTCAGGAGGACCTGCAGGGATCACGAGGATTTTGAGAAACATCATCCTCCCTTGGAGCTGAGCTTTTGCTCTGCTGCAGCCTGAGAGTACTTTGATCAGAGATACAATAGCAAAGCTGCAATTTATTATTGTTCATTGTCACCTCCAGCCACAATTAACATTTCCCCTTCTCATTAGAGGCTTTTCCTCTGTCCCTTTTCTGTTTCACTTTTTTTTCTTTTCTTTTTTAAGAGAATAGCAGAAGTCATAGCAAAGGTGACAGCTTGTGTCTATGGCTTGGAGTGCACTATGGGGGTAACACCATAACTTCATTGGAAGCAGACCTTTCTGTAAACCCCTGCCTCCTTCCCCCTCTAATAAGTGTCCTACCAGGAAACCTCCTCCCAAAACCCACATCTGTACTCATGACCAGGCTCAGCTTGCAAACTGCAGCCCCAAAGACCTGGCAGCATCCTGCCCCAAGCAAGCTAAAAAAGCAAAAAGAAAGGCTGTGCAAGAGGCAAACTTGCAGTCCCTGCAAGTAGTTTAGGTTTGCTTGGAATAACGTTGTGGTTCTGCAGCATGCTAACAGATTGTTTATGTGCTTGTATTTTCATGCACATCTAAAGTGTTTAAAGTCAAATGCAGGACTTTAACTATGTAGCTCCCACTACCATTGTTGCAAAACCTTTGTCTAGGTGTTATAAGACTGACATACAAATACTGTGTGCACATGCATTTATAAAACATGTGCATGCATTTATATTGCATTTATGCAAGCTTGTAGGGAGGGAACTATGTAGTTGAACTCAGCTTTCTGAACACACTGAGAAGCACACTCTTTTTCTCAGATGAACGGTAACTTATTATCATTCCTAGAACTTGAAAATCTGTGTGTGTCTGCTTTTGTTAAAAATGAGATAATTTAATATGCAGGTCCTACTCTGCAGACATCCAGTTTTTACATCCAAATAACTACCCTGAGAAAATTAAGCCTTTAGCATTTAATATCCTACTGACATGTATTTACAATCCACTGAGTATTGATTTACCTCTCTCTATGCTGAAATGCCCTGATAAATCTGCTTTGCTCCTACACCTTATATCTCAGAATGCTGTTTCTTGAATGCAAATTATACAAGCCACTCAAAATTTGCAAATCTTGGGAGATGAGCAGTACTGTGAGCTTTTGTGGAAAATGTGTTTTCTGCAAGGAATTTGAGAGGAAAAAACCCGAACCCTGAGATAGAAGGAATTTCTGCATGACAAAGTCAAGACAGATACGTGTGCACAGATGGTGGCTGACAGTACCACACTCTCAGGCAGGCTTATTAGTGCAGCCTCAGTGCCATGATAACATAGATGTGCTGGACTGGAGGTGGCTTACACTTGTCAGCTGAGAGCAACCCAGCAATTGGTCTCACCCATTTGTGCTGACATAATTAGAGAGGGAGGGAAATTCTGTGTGAGGAGACAGAGGAAAGGAAGTGACAATTACACATACTAAAAAAAAAGTTGTGGTCATGGCCTTGACATTTTCCCTTTCCTTTTGTAAGGACTCTTTTCCCCTCTCCCATGGTTGTTAATCACATCATTTTTTGAAAACAAAAGGAAGAAAGCAACATAGTCTGTCTCAATGCCATCCCTATGTTATTTGTAGCCTCCACAGGGTCACAGAAACAGTGGCTATGTTAGTATGAGACAAATCCTGAGATGTTCTAGCATGCTGGGTAAATTGGAGCCTGTCACAAGGGGTGGCAGGACCTCGGATAGGGCTGGGGGAACACGACCCCGGGGACTGGGTCATGCAGCTCTGGTGTGTAGGACAAGGCAGGAGTTTGCATACCTGGATGGGATCCACTGCTTCTGCAGAACTCTCTAGTTAAGCATCACTTCATTTACGGCTACTGCAGTAAAATAAATACTACAGTACTTATTTACACCAAAATAAACCAGCTTCACTTTCATCTGGGCTCTGAATAAATTGAGACAGCAAGATTCTCACCCTGTCTGCTCTCCCAAAGGAACCAGAGGGACACTTTCCCCTGGTCAGACATCCTGGCACTGGTTTTATGCTGAGGCAGTGCCTGGATAGGCTTGACAGATGCACAGTGTTTTGAGACAGAGCTTGCATTCTTAAGGCTGCCAACTGCTCAGAACAGAGCTGAATGATGTGTTTCTCGGCTGGAGCAAAGCTGGGAAGTCCCCAGCTTCCTCCAAGCCCTTGGAAGTAAAGCATAAGGAAATGCAATGAACATCCTATGAGTTAAATTCCTTACTAATACCTAATTTCTAGCCACTGCTCTTTAGCCACACAGTTTAATGTTTTCAGGAGAAGACACATGGTATAATTTCCTTCCATTTACAGGACCACTTTACTAGTGGGGACACCAACACAGAGAACATTTCATGTTTTTCCAACAAGTGCATAAAATTACAGAACCTGGATGAAGATCCCAGATCTCTTAGGTCCAAGTCTGTCACTCCAGCCACAAGCAGAGCTACATCTAACATTGAAGAGGCATGTGGAGCTCTCTTCAGTTAGCTACATTGCCAAAAGCACAACTGTTCTCCCATAAAACAGGTATTTCTCTGATAACCAAACAATCTAAGACAGTCTCATTAAGCTCAATAACATGACTGTTTCCTGAATCCACCCACTTGTACATATTTCTGAAGGAAAAGCAATCCCAGGTATCTGGGGATATAAACAGATGTTTTTTGCTTAATCAGAGTTCCATCTCCCAGTAGTGTGTGTGCCTGCCTTGCCCTCTGAACTGTACATTAATTGGTTGATACAGGACAGGTGCATCCATACTTTTAATGAAATATAATGATTTATGGTCAGATTTCAGACTTTATGTTCCAAGACCGAATTAATATAGTTTTGAAGGCATCACAGGAGTTATGAAGTTGATAAACTAGTATTAGCATTACAGTTGAAAAGATTTTTCTGATGTATTGTTAGCCTTAAGGCACATACAACAAAGATGTTTATATGTAACCTACATATACAATACAAAGCTCTAGAAAAATATTTTCCTCTCAGACTTACGCAGAGTGTCACATTGCAATTTTCAGTTAAATTTAAACTACATTTAAAAGTAAAGCAGTGATCTCCAATGACACATCACCAAGATAGTACAGCCTGAGGCAGGAGGAGCTCCAATAAATTTGGCCTTTTGGGGGAGTTCCACCAGAGGAAATTTCCAGGAGTATGTGCTGTGTTTGATTGCACTGTGGCTGCACACCTCTGACTTCAGCAAGCAACAGTCTAGCAGCAGTTTTAGAAGAGATGGGCACAATGGCTATGTCTGAGCTTTGCAAGCCAAATCCTACCTGGAAAAAAGAAGCTGCCTTTTGTTGATGTATATATCAGAATTTGGGAGTGCACACCTATGAAGTTTAATTCTTTTAAATTTGTTTATTCTTTAAGAATTTTTTTATTAAAAAATTTGGTTTTATTAATACTGATTCATTTTAGAAGAAAGGCAGATGTAGAACATTAGGTTCCAAAAACCAAATTTTAATTTCAGGAAGGATGCATGACTGTCTGGTGTTTGGAAGAGACACATGAGCCAAGGGAGCACTCTCCTGCCATGCCAGCCCTCCCACAGGCTCCCTGTAATGCCTTTACAGCACATTTGACTTGCTCTGACAACTGACCTGCATTAGAGAAGTGCTTAGAGATCTTCAAATGAAGAAATATTCATAACTAAAAGCATTTACTGTAATGAAGCCCCTTAAAAGAGGCTCTGCATGCCACAGCTGATCTCTAGTGTAGATATAATCGCACTGAATGTTGTGTATTTTCATTCCTCTTCTGCATACATTATATATAATTTTCTGAGTAAAACAAACATCTGTGCACAGTTGTGGAGATGAGATTTTTATGTTAGTTATGGTGGATGACCTTCAGTTTTTGTTTTTGCCCAGGATTCTTACAAAATATAAACAAAGTTACAATGCAGCCTCCCACTTTGACCTTTTAAATTTTACTTTTAAAAATAGAGGTTATCTTTTATGCTTCAAATTATGCCTTTATCTCTTATAATCCCATAAGTCAGATATCACAGTCCCACTTCAATTATGCTAAACTCTTATGTTAATTTTAAATCATGTAACTTAATTCCTGGCAAAGCAGGCTGGTGGTTTTCAAAATGTGGTTAATGAAGCAAAGTACAATCTAGATTCTGCTACTGAGATCATCTGAATCCCTTAGGTCGCTGAACATGACTGTGGAGAGGCTCTTCTTTACAAAAGTCTCGGTTAGATTTTCAAAAAATGAATTTTTAAGTGCAGTTAGGGGCAATGAAATTTGAAGTTGAGCGTACAAAGAAGTTAAATTACTTTCACTAGAGCCATAGAACAGTGCAGCTAAAACAATTACACTTCTGTGCACACACATGCTTTGAAGACCTTAACTGGTGTCCTCCCCTGTTAAATCACAAATGCAAATCATACCAGATTTTCAAGACAACAGTCTGGGGACCTGATGTCCATGTCCATGGATGTATGCAAATCAATGTCATTTTCCCTATCATTTGCAGAAACCAAATATTTGCTGATAATTTCTTTTAACCCCCTCCTTGACTCAAACAATAGCTTTATCTAAAACCCACTAGAAGACGAAATCTTATGAGAATGTGCAGTTTTCAATGCAATTAAAGCTGCCTCCACACATCTCTGTCATTCTCTGATCAGATAGGCAGAAAGTTTGCCACTAAAATGAACTCAGTGTGAAGCTTAAGTTCTTCAGAGACTTTGCCATTTACTAGTATTAATTTATTTCTCTGAATTAAAGTATTCATGTCAAACTCATCTATAAATTAGCCTCCATTCTTTATTAGCATGTTGCACTTTTTTCCTCATGTGCTTTTTTGAAAGCACTAATACCACTAGTGTACCATTTTTTGTCTGTAAATTGTCGTTTAATTAAACACACATCCACAACAGACAAGACAAAGCAAATATATAGACACTCAAAGGTTGGTGGACATTTATTTTTTATTTAAATTTACTATATTCAATGGTCTTCCTGTAAGGCAAGAGAGATTCACTCAGGATTTGAGGTTGAATCCAATACTTACAAGAGCAGAGAATCTAGAGGTCAAATCCAAGGCAGTTTTCACATGACTTAGAAGGTTGCGTGGCACAAAATCAAAACTTTCAGGAGGTCTTCTTTAATTGTCTTGGGTTGCAAGATGTGGAGTGAAGCCCACAGGAAAACCAGGAGGGATTTCTGACAGGGAAGGTGGCAGTTGAACACCATCCTGTGTTAAAAGGGGGAGATTTTTGTTCACCTGAGGAGCAGCATGCGTGGGGGAGGTTCAATTGCCAGATATCCTCTCCCAAACACTTCTGGGTGTTAACACCTGAGGGTCCACCTGTGCGCAGCAACAGCTCACACAAGCACCAATGTGTGTGTTTACCAGTCCAAGGCATCCTTGCAACTTCTCACTGGTGCTCAGCAAATGCATCTCCCCACACCTCATGCTGATGGATGGCTTTTTGCTTCTCCTCTTTGCTCCGTGGCCCCAGGGAACAGGAGGGTTTAAGCGATGGGTGCTGCTAGCCACAGACAGCACAGCCCCTGGCTTGGGCTGCCCAGTGTGCTTTTACCTTTTCTCCTTGGAGTGGCTTGTCCTACCACAAGGAGAGACGTGCAGAGCCTGTTTGATTACACTCTGGCACCATGGAGACTGGAGGTGGCTTTTTTTCCTCTTCTGAGGAGAAAACTGAGGGAGAATCAAGCAGTGAGGGTACCTACGAAATGGTCTGGCCTTTCAGTTGGGACCCACAATTACTCCTGTGGAAGGACTGAATCTGTACATCATACTTTGCCTGAGATGAAGGAGAAGACAGCAATAATAGCAGTAGTTGTGACCATGGTTGGGAACAGAGGAAAAGGACATTTTACTTGCATCACTTTCCTGTCAGGCAGTTTCCTCACCCTACAACTTGCTATATCAAGGCACTGGAGCGAGATGCACCAAACCATTTCAGAAAGAAAGACATAGGGGACATCTTTGTTGTGGAAGGGCATAGAGATTTTTCCCTGTCCATTTTAGAGATTTGGTCTAGTGATGGACTTGGTAGTGTTAGGTTAATTGTTAGACTCAATGATCATAGAGACCTTTTTCAATGGTTCCATGATCCTATGATTTTACAGAGATTTCTCCTCCTCCTGGGACACCCTGGCCCACCCGCTGGGCAAGACAGGTTGCAGGAAGAACTGCATGTTTGGTCAGGCAGCACTTGTGGGAGGAGAGGGAAGGGAAGGGTAGAAGGTATCTTTTACTTTTCAAACCAGGACTGTGGGATTCTGGACACACCTTCCTCTGGGACAAATCACCAATATACATTACACCACATAAAACTCCACCACGCACCCCATTCCTTGGGCTTGGTGACCACTGGCAAGGCAGGCAGGACAGCAAAACAAAGTGACGTCAGGAAGATTTGGAGGCAGAACTAGTTTATAGGTTTGGGAGCAATGGACACACACACCTTGTCTGTAACCGATTGCTGGGAGCTGGGCTGATAACCAGACCCCAGCAGACCAAGAATGGTCACAGCAGTTGCATTGAAGTTGCTTCTCGGTACAGAGCTTAGAATATCCCAGAGCTGCCAGGCTGAAACTTAGTCCATTTTACCAAAGATGATGACTACCATGAATATTGGGACCACAGTATGCAGGTATCACATGTAATGATGCATCCACTGTGCATTAAAATCTTAATTTTGTTGAATGCAGCAACTCTCTGAAAGAGGGTCATACTTGTCAACTCCAGTGCATCAATCAAAATGAGGCAGTAGACCGGTCCTTCGCAGGCTTATCCAAATCTACTCTGCTCATCAACTGAGCTGCTGTGTTATTTTTAATTTGATGCATTTGTATTCAAGAGCGTCCTTCAATAAAAAAGTCAGGTCTAAAATTTGCTACAGTCTAATAGTAATCAAAAAATCAAGCCTTGCAACTGAGAACACTGTAAACATTTTAGAAAATTAGCCAATGATTCTTTATTAATAAGTGACAGAAAGTAAAAATACATTCAAAAGTTTTTTCAAAACCCATTTCTAAAGCAAACACACCAAAAAAAAAGAATCATGCCACTCTGAATTTTTGTTCTTAAACCATTAAAAGAACATTAGGTAAGCTAATGCAACAGCTGTCTGAGCTACTGCTTCCACAGAATAATCCATTATGGTAAAAACAGCTTTTTCAGGCATTTTAGTGCAATTTATGCTGTTTACAGGTCTTTTTTTCTTTGCATTCTCCATAATTTAGTATCAATTGATATCACTCTAGTTTATAAAATCCCCACTAATTCAAGACAACTCTACTTAGCAGTAACTTCATTTCCTTTCAGGACTAATATCAAAGTAGTTGTTTTGAATCCCAACATGATAAGTATCTAGTAGAAGCCTGAAGCTATTCTAGTGCTATACAAGTGGTGATGTATAATTGAACATTAAGTAATCCAAGTAATAGAAGTCATAGGTCAGCTGTCTCTCCTCCTTAGACAATTCCTTTAAATATTGCCTCACTACTTCTGTGCTTGTTCTCTCGTCAGAGGAATGTCTGTCTTTGAATTTAGGGAACTTTAGATTGGCTGGAGCACCTACCAGCTGCAGAAAGTAATTGGCATCTTCTTCCAGGGTTTCAAACTTTCCTATAAAATCATAGTTGATGAGGCAGGGATAGCAGAGCTTGCTGACTTGCTCCCAGTGAATGTCCATTCCTACTGGTCGGTGGGAATCCAACAAATATTGGATAAACTCCTTGAACTTAACTCCTGATCCTGTTTTCAGTGCTTCATCATCTGCATTATGTCTATACTTTTTAATTATTGCCTTCCCAAATACTGGATGGTAATAGCTGTTTGGATGTTCAAACTTATCCCTGAAGGCAGATACCAGTCTTTCCATAGGATCACGTACAAATATAAACTTGGTGTACATGTTCAAGCGTGTGTAGATCCCTTTTAGGTCATAACTGTCCAATTTCCTTAGATGCTTTCCATAGTGCACATCATCGTGGGAGATATTGTTTGCTGAAGCAGCGAGTCCACTAAGCACCATGAGGACCCTTTTCCAGTTGGAGCAGCCAGCTTTTGGCACTTCACAGTACAGAACCTTGTGCCTGTCCTCTACATAAATTCTTGACACCAGGTGCACCAGGTGGGTTTGCAGCTTCTTTCTGCTGTTGTATTTCCTACAGAAGTCCTGCAGGAAGGCCCTGCGCTTTTCCTGGGTGCTGTCTATGTCCTGCCACTCACCACCCTTGACAAATGTCTTGTTTAATGGATGCAGAGCAGGAGGTAAATACACCCCTCTGAACCAGCTGAGAGGGGACTCACTCGTCTTCTGCTGCTCAGGCAGCCGGCTCCCCGAGGAGGCAGCCACCACACCGAAAGGGTCAGCCCTGCTCCGCCAGTGCCTGCTGCTTGAGACAGCCACCTCATGGTTACTGAGGCCCACAGGAGCACTTCTCCTCCATGCTGCTTTCCTTGGCATCCCCAGAGGCTGGAGCGTGAAGTCCTGCAAACGTGGAAAGGATCAGAGCTTAGAGCACAGTGAGAGTCCAGCCCAGACCACTCATGTTGCAGCAGCAGCAAGGATGGTGGGGTGTGCTCTTAACTAAGCCACATCTGGTACTAAAAAGTCCCCTTTGAACTGCTTGATCAATACACCTAATTTAGGAACAAGATGGGCTAATTACTGAAATACATACTTCTGAAGATTACCTGTTAGCACACAGTAGATCTTCCTACATAAATAAATAGCTCAAGTCACACCTCTTAAGAAATCAAAAATGGTTCACACAGTGGGGCTGATAGTCCTGGTAGAGATGGCCAGGCACTTTTCTCTACTGAACACATTTTCTCCTGTGACAGCACTGGTACTGGTGGCATTGCAGGGTCATTCTCTGGAGTGCACTGGCACAATCACAGTAACAGATGTTGGATCTACTCCCACCACTGAGACTTGGAGCAGCCCTTGTTCCCCCAGTGGTGGTAGGGGACAAAACCAGGGCCCCTAAACAGTTGACATCAGTTGGTTTGAGCAGGGTGTAGTGACAGATGAAATAATCCCTCCAAAATGGTCCTACTCCTACCTGCACACAGAGAGATGGTGGAAGTGCGTGCACTGGACTGAATGTACATACAGGTGTCTGTGACACAGGTGCCTGCACCTGAGCTGCTTTCACAGCTGATAAGGAAAAATAGATGCCTTTGGAGTCTATTCCATCTGACTTATTTAAACATCAACATTTATGCCACCAACTAACTAAACATTAACTAGTGACCCTGCAAAGAATGTGAAAAGATGAGACTTTCGTCCTAAACATCTCTCTGTATGTTCCCAGCCATTGTGCATTCCACAAACTGCAGGAACAGCAAAGGTTGCATCTGTTTTGATGTCAGATTCTTCAGGGTCTTGCATCATGCAAGTTGACTGAGGAGTTTCTTGCAATATGGGTATTTCTGCTTGCTCATTCCTCAGTGGATTCTCATGTGTCTGCTAAGCCTTGTAGATTTTTTTCTGCTGTTAGTAGGCAAGCCCGCTGCATTGGGACACCTCTCTACAGATGCTTATTTTCATTACACATCTGGAGAGGGAGGATGTTGATAGACAGGTTTTTAAGCATCTTGTTGCAAGTAACAGAAAAATGGTTAGGTGGATAGACAAGCACAGATTACCTGACTGTTTCCATGAGCCTAACTTTTTTGGAAATCTGCATAAAAAGGCTTTTCTGGCATAAACTGATTAAACATTTACTGGGAAGTTGATTTGTGCACTGGCAGATCACACGTGTGGATTTGGGGGGATGATAAAGTTCATAGGCCAGTTCGAATAAAGCTGTTAAAAATTCAGAGGAATAATGTAAGAAATGGTAATGAAGGGAACACAATTTGAATTCCAGTTTGAAAAAAAGCCTATGAAAAAACAAGCAGTTCCAAGAAAAGTTAGCATATGTTGCAGTGAAATAATTTCCCATAACAAAAACAAGCCCAGGGGATCAGGCTTTTCTGTACTGCTGCAAGCCACTGACTAGCAGGTCTTTATGCCACTGAACTGATTTTTGTATTGGTGAAAACAAAAGAAGAGAGTTGTGCAGGACTTGTATGTTTGTGAGAAAGAAGGCATGCTGGTGTTTTTAGAGAGGCAAAAGGATACTTGAATTAATTGGATTTGACGTGGTCCACTTTTCTAATAGATTTTTTAAAAATGTATTCTGTCTAATATTTTGTTCTTTAAAACAAATGAAATGTATGTGTCTAGAGATTCATCCCTTCTGCCCTAGGATGGAAATAATTCAGGAGCTAAGTCAGTGTGTAACAACAGAAAGCAGTGCTAGCAGTAAATCAGGGTATGACTATGAGCCCAATGGGAGTTTCAGCATCACAGTGAATGGCGAAGTGCCATTCTTGCAACTGCAGAACCACAGACTTACAAATAATTTAAATGTTTTTACCTTAAAAGGGAAACCTGGAACTTAAAAAGGTGAGATGAAAAATATGGGATACTCAGGAATCAATTGCACAATACAAGGCTCAACAGAAGTAGGAATAAAATTGTGACAGTGCTAAAGTAACTAAAGGTTGTAAGTTCATCAGTGCAACTGTGGTGAGTTTGAAAATTTAGAAGACAGTCTCCATACATGGCTGTACTGGTGTTCCCCAATGCAGAGAAAATTCCGGAGAGGGCGGTACCTCATGACTTCCTATGGTATGTCACCTGAATTTAGCAACTCATTTCTGTGCAAAGAAACTTAAATCATCTGAATCTCAAACCAAAGCCACTAAAATGAGCCCTATACTTCAGAGGAAAGTTCAGCTTTCTCAAGCAATCTTGTCATCCTGAACTAGTGAAAGATGCCCTAGTTCCACTAGAACAGGAGGGAAAAGGACAGACTGAAAGGTGTGTGTGGTCTTGATTTTGTTCCATTTCCAAGAGTCTGATGGGATCCAGACAAGCCTTGAGGGTAACCCAAGATGGTACCCAAGAGGAGGATTGTATTTTAGTTGCAGAAACTGTGAATGCAGCTGTAGGAATCCCTACTAAAACATTTTTGTGGGATTAAAAACTTCAGAGAAGGATGGAAAGAACTATTCAGAGAAATCTCAGTACCAATGTAAAGGAACAACATATGCATAGTTGGAGGCAATTGGAAAGGGCTCCTTCCTAGTGAGATGAGGCAAAATGGGAAAGAATCACTTAGCAAAAAAGGCTCAAACAAACAAACAAAAAATCCTTAAAAGAAAACCAAAACCAAACCAAACCCAAACCCCCACAGGCCTACCCCTCCTTCCCTAAGCCAAATAAAAAACCCCAAACAAAACTCCAAAACTCTAGGGCCAAAGCAATGATACACAAATATCTGAGGACCAAGAAGTTACCTGAATCTGTAAAATATTAGTTGCTTTCCTCTTCCCCTTCTCTCTGACATTTTACTTATCCCACTTATGTTGGCTAATATATGTTTTTATGGTCTCCATGAGGGATAGTGTCCTTGCAGTAAATGCTGGCTGTAACTTGCTCTAAGAATAGGAATGGATAGTGATATTTTCCAAAGGCATAAATAGCTGGTACATTGCCATAAAAGTTTTCTAGCTCAAAAAAAATTAAAAAAAAAAAGAAAGAAAGAAAGAAAGAAAGAAAGAAAGAAAGAAAGAAAGAAAGAAAGAAAGAGATCAAACCTTTCTATACACTTGCCTGAGTAACTAGGTTAGTACCTAATGAAGGCGAGATGAATGAGAAGATGAATCAAGCTTTATTTTTTATGAGAAATATTTAACTAGACAGTTTTCTTAGGAAACTAAGAGAAATTGTTTAATAGATAGTGCCATGTTCCTTAAGCAAAGCTGCCTGACAGTCTGACACTTATCTGCATGAAAGAGCTGAAAGCCACACACTCTGAAAGGATTTAAATATTTTATGACACCAGTCTTACATAAAGAGAGCTGCCTTCTTTGGCTTGCTCTTGGTGTCAGTGATACTTTGTTGTGCATTTTATGGCACTTTAAAGATCTGAACATCTCTATGTTATATCTTTTTTTTTTCCACAGCAATAACAGGTAAACAAAAACTTGCAAAACCAATAAACACTTTTAAAAAACATCCATGTCCATATATCTACATTCCTAACAGTTCATCCCACAAGCTGCTGAGCATTGTTGTTCTGAAAAACACCTGAAGATACACCAACAACAGGCAGCATGCAGGCAGTGTCAGACACTGACTCTGGATCCCGATCTTCCCATGCAGACAGCCCTTACCAAACTCTTTGAGCCAAGTGTCCAAGGACAGGAATGTCCACTTATGGCTTTCCAAAGAGCTGGTAAGTTTGGGAACCAGCTGCCTGACATGGGAGATGAACTCTGTGGTTACCTT
The DNA here is from genome assembly GCA_013400635.1 of Hypocryptadius cinnamomeus. Classification (NCBI taxonomy): domain Eukaryota; kingdom Metazoa; phylum Chordata; class Aves; order Passeriformes; family Zosteropidae; genus Hypocryptadius; species Hypocryptadius cinnamomeus. The sequence goes on along the minus strand of VYZP01049307.1, from coordinate 531 downwards.
GGAAAGATGCAAGGCTGTCCTTAAGGCATGCTGACAACCTGTGCAGCAGGCTGCATTCATTTAGTCTGAGAATTAAAACCCAGGGAAGTGTTGTACCTTTGCCAGTAATTGTGCAAACTGTCCTCTGTTTGCATGAACACATTTGAAAGAAAGCTAAGAAGTGGCCATGAGCCCAATTTAGAAGAGTTGAAGGCACATTGCCTCTGTATCACTTTAGCTAGGCTGGAGCTGAAGACAGATTTAAAAATGAGTTTAAATTTGAGGGAAAAACGGAATTTAATAGAGTATTTCTGTGATGTGTGGCTACAGGCAGGCAACTCAGTGAAGCTGTTGAAACAAAAAGCATTTTAGAGTCATTAATGAGTCCATGGATTTTTTTTTTTACATTTTTATTGCTGTAGATTCCCTGTTCCTCCCCATTCAAAAAAGGATTTCTCCTCACTGTAAAAATAAGTAGTCAATACTTTTTTATACACATTGAAGCTGTCTTTTCCTTTAATACCTTCACAGTCCACTGAAATAGAAGAGATT
>VYZP01049306.1:0-10197 GCA_013400635.1 Hypocryptadius cinnamomeus | reverse complement strand
CTCCTGTATTTTAAAGTAACTCACTTTCCACTTTGATTAAAACCAAAAGGGCAGACAAACTGCCAAACAAGAGCTGGCACAGTGTACTGTGAGGGGCTCTCTGCACCGTTATTATTTCACAGGAATGCATCCTGTGGTTCACTCTCCTTAGCAGCAGTGTTCAAGCAGAGAACCAGGAACATGGGAAGGTGGTGTGGACATAGACACTTCAACAAATCCCCGGAAGAAGACTGTTACAACCGAGGTCCAGGGCCTATCTACAAGAGGCACCTTCACCAAGGTTGAATCTCAACATATGCAGCACTAGGTTTTAGATCTCAGACACAGAATCTAGAGCAGGCACCTCAGTGCTGTAAATGTGAGTATGTGCACGACATCATTTATGGAGTTTTGTAGCATGCCCATTGGATAGTGAAATGCCTTTGTCCTGCCTGGACATCTCTTTGCTTTCACAGGGATACTGGCAGCCCAGACCATTTTTTGTCTCTAGATGCCATTCATCACCGCTAGATCTAGCATCAGGAATAGGAGGTAAATGCTGTTATTCCCATCTGGGAATCCCTTTCTGGAAATGCTGAAAGTCACATCTTCTGTGTCTAGCTTTTCTGAATATTAATGAGGAACAGCTGAGGAAGCTGGGTTTATTTAGTCTTGTCAAGAGGAGGCTCAGGGGGATCTCATCACTCTCTACACAACTGCCTGGAATTCGGCGGTAGTGAGGTGGGGCCAGTTTCTTCTGCTGTGCCTGCAGTGAGAGGATCGCAGGAAATGGCCTTGAGCTGAGACAGGGGAGATTCAGAGTAGGTATTAAAAAAATGTTTTCACTGTTCAGGTGGCCAGGCACTGGAATAGGCTGCCCAGGAAGGTGGTGGTGTCATCCTCCCTGGAGGTGTTCAAAATGCATCTCGACCCAGTGCTGGGTGATGTGGGTTAGAGGTTAAGTGGCAGCGCTGGGTTGACAGTTGGACTTGATGATCTTAAAGATTTCTCCCAAACTTGATGATTTAGTGATCCTATGTGTCACACCACAAAGCACAACTAAGAAGCAGAAGCAAGTTCCAAAGACAAAGCAATCAAATCAGCTGACACAGGTCAATGAAACAAACAGATGCCAACCGCAGGATGGACAACCTAAGAACACCAGGATGTTTGCAACACCTTTACCTTTTCCTAGATCATCAAGGGAAAGAAGAGTCCCATCTTCAGTGTACAATAAATGCTCATTTTGCATTGTTAAATGTCACTCCTTCTCAGAGCTAATGGCTTCAAGAACCAGGGATAACAGGTAATCTCCCAGCCAACTTGAATAAATACTGCCACGACAGCTTTATGTTTTGTAGCAGCACACTATATCCACACATGTTCCTCATCAATAGGAGCATATCACAGACACACACACACTGCAAGCAATGATCTTGGGAAAAAGCACCACTGCTTCACTCTCTGCATGGTGGATGGGAAGGATGTTCAACTCTTCCCCACACAAGCAAGGAATTAGATTTTGCGGAGTTCATTATATTCGTTACCTTGTAGCAAACATAGCTCTCAGGGATGAGAAGGTGGCAGCATCTTCCTTCAAAGCCTTCAGCTCATTTCGCAGCTTCATCATGGTCTCTGTAACCATCGCTTTCTCATTCTCATACTTGCTTTTTAAGTTGGCAAGGGCAACTTCTGCAGTCTGTTGGTTACCAGGGAGAACAGAAACATAACATTTAATGAAACTCTTCAACAAATGGCTGGCTAGAAGATTTTTAATCACTATTCACATAATGAAACATTTACTTTGTACTGGAATGGTAAACTTGTGGTCAACCTATCTTGTACAGATAAAATAAAATTTCATTTCTGAACACTGGGAACAGACACAGACGTCTCCTACTCCCATTAACCATGCAACAGCATCAAGGAAGTTACAGAATACAGATGTAGTGAAACCTATCTACCAGCAACACAAAGGAACAAAACAATCTACTTAGTATCTCAACACATAAATGCATTTGTCAATCACTAGCACAGTTCTCTCTTACAGCATTTTACCTATCTTACACTTGGGACACCTTTACTAAAATGTGCAAAAGAAAACTTAATGTGTTTATTTCATTCTTAAACAACACCACTAGTAGTTTAGTAGACTAAACTACTTCTTTTTTAAGACAATTTAAATTTAACCATAGAGCAGATGAAGCATGTCATGTGGTTCTTCAATGGCAGTTATTTTCACCTACTGCACTGCTAATGTTGTTGAATGTCCAATCTCCAAAGACACTTTTTACCTTTCACCTGTGGTTATTTTGACCACATTCATGTATCATATTCTCATCTTGGGAGGCTCTTTTTTATTTCGCAGTTTGAGAGAGAACAATACTGAAATTTCAGAACTCTCTTAAGGGTAGCTACTAGAATTCTTTCAAGTAGAAAATAATATTACCTCTTCATTTTAGGTGTCCTACATTAAATATAACCTGATTTAATTCAGACAAACAGTAGATTGAAGCTACCTTAACCTTAATAAAGTCTCAGGAGTACGTGAGAAGCCGAAGTCAGTTACAGCCCCAGTGCTCATCTTTACGTGGGACAGCTGGGTGCCTCTAATGGAACAGCCAGCTACAGCCTCAGGCTAGCGAAATACTGGCAACAAAAGCCCCACAGAACTGAGGGAATGGCAGAATGAACTCAAAGAAAAATTCTTTTGTGCTTATGACCTAGCTGCCTGACACTGTAACCTTCAAACCTCTAAGACCTGGTTACCTGTTTGTTGGCTTTCAGCACAGTTCTCAGAGTAGCTATCTGTTCCCTCTTGGTGCTCAGCAAGGACTTCAGTTTCAGGATTTCTTCCATAAGAGCTTCCTTGTCTTTGTCCACCACTGGCCCAAGCTCTTGAGTAGCAACGCGCTGCCTGGACAGCTCGGTTGTTCTGTCCACAGCAGCCTGCAGGTGTTTGATCTGATCCCGAATTATAGCAATCAAGTTGTAAATGTTCATCGGTTCCTTCCGAGGATCTGATACAGGGGATGGCAGAGATGATACCGGGGATGGGCTGTTGTCACCACTTCCATTCTCTGCCTTTCCCAGCTCAATAGTTAACAGCCCTTTAGAAAGAAGAATCGGAGACCTTCTTCCCTTGGCCTCCGGACTACTGCGTCCACCTTTACCTTCCTTGTAGTAGTCCAGCATCACTCTGTTTGGAGTTTCATTGTTGCACATGCAGACATGGTGGTACAAATTGGCCAGCTCTTCACTGAATGTGACTAGTTCATCTTGGGCCACGCTGAGGCTGCCCTGTGTTTCTCCAGCGACATCACTGACTTTCTTCAGCTCCTTCTCCAGCCTGGCCATCTGTTCTCTATCATGCCTACTGGACTTTTCCAGTGAGGTGATCTTTTCAGTGAGAGCTTGGCTCTCAGTCTCATATCTACTCTTCTCTTCCTCGTACTTAGACTCACATTCCTTGTATTTCGCCTTCAAATTTTTGAGCTCTTCCTTCAGGTCAGTAATTTCTGCCACAGCCAATTTGTACTTGCATTCCAGGATCTCTGGCCCATTGATGTCAACTTCATAATAGTCTCCATCTTCATGGCTATCTCGGTCCTTCTCGTTATCAAGGGCAGACTGACGCTCCTTACTGGCCTGGAGCTTCTTCATGGCATTCAGATTTTCAGTGAGCCTGCCAATTTTCTCATGCTGCTCTGTGAGGGCCCCCCGTGTATTTTCCAGCTGCTTCTGAGATTCCTGCAGTGTTGTTAACAAGTTAACCTTTTCTCTTTCCATCTGAAATGCAGAAACACAGACATCTATGTTAAGGGAATTGTATCACTTAAATGGTTTTAACTCTAAGAGACAGCAACTTAGCCAATGGTCCATATGGTTAGAGAAATCCAATCATTCGCACATTATGGGAAAGGCTCCACAATGTATTCTAAAATTATCTCAAGTTACAGTGTTCATTGCCAATTCTTTCTTATCTCCTCGTCAAAATGCACATTTTTACACATTTATTCCCTAGGTGATGGTGTCATTGTAAAAACTTCCGTTCAGCTAACGACAAGCCAAAGTTTATTGCTATCATCTAAATTATCAAGTAAGTTCTAGAAAACACAGAGTTACTCCATGGTGAAAGCTTGGAACTTCATGAAAGACTCAGAAATACCAAAACTTTTCCAAGTTTCTCCTCTTAAATTTCTCATTTAAAAAAATTTTGACAGCCTTCTGCATAAGGGCTTTTTCTTACGGAAGACAATTTAAAACATGCCTGACAAAATATTAGTAGGAAACAGAAATGTGCACCTTGTTCTAAACTCTCCAGCCTCATAATTGCACAAATATAGCACAGAAATGCTTGGTGCAAAGACTTCATGCTCTTTGAACTAATTACAAAAAATATGAGTACAAAACTTCTTTTGATGAAGGTGATTGGAGTAACTTTCAATTTTGAAACTAACCACTATAGTTCTTGGTCATGATGTAATGAAGTAGACACAGCAAGTATTGCACAGGAGATGCATTAGAACTTTCCACCAAGAAAAGGACATTACTTCCAACTCCATTGCATTAAAAAAAAAAAAGAAAGGAAAAGAAAAAAAGCGGTGGTTTTTCACTGACAAACACTTAACATCCTCAAATTCTAAATCAATTGAAGCCTTTAAAAATACAGTATAAACAGTACCATGTGAGATACCGAAAAGACTGAAATTACATCCCAAACAAACTTTAGGAGCTATTTGGAAGTGCACAGCTCTTTAGGAAACCCATTTACCTGCACAAGCTGCTGTTTCAGTTTCTGTATTTCAGAAATATTCAATTCACTCAGAAGATCTGAAACCAGACTTGGGGCTGGAGGGAAGCTTTCATTTTTCTTGGGTGTTGAAGTACTGTTTTTGCCATTGCTGAGTTTGCTGAGGCAGTTTTGTTCAAACCCATTCATGATTTCATCATTATTGGGCTCTGTGGCTTCATCGCTGAACTTCAGCCCATCCAAAGAGATGTTTAAGTGGCTGTTGTACACGGAATCATTGATGTTCATGTAGTGAGACAGCTCCTTCCGAAGGTTGTTCTTCTGCTCCCGCTCTGTCTTCAGTGTTTCCAAGGCCTCCTCAAGTTGGCGCTCAGAGATCTCCTTCAGCCGGATGGCATCTTCCAGCTGGCTATTGAGAAACTCGGTTTCCTCTTCCAGCCTTTTGATTTCATGTTTCAAGCCTTCAAACTCCACCTGGAAATATACAAATGGCGGGGAGGGGAAATCTCTAATGAAAATGTCTGCCTGCAAGGCACCAAGTCATTTTGCTTTTGAATGTTTGATGTCACTTAAATATTGCAGAAATAGAATACTTTTTTAATTTCTGGAGTCTAGTTTTAGCACTATGACTGTAAACATAGCTTATGTAATTTACCTTCACAGAGACTACAGAATAAATTCACTAAGCAAACTGTCAAATGAGCTCATCTATTCCTGCTCAATCAGGACAGGTAGGAGATACAGTGTGTCTGATACAGAAGCATCACAACACAGTCTTTCCTAGCTCTGCGTGCAAACATTTGTTTGATTAAAAAATTCCCTGGTCAGCCTTCCCACAAAGTTAAGCTTCACATTTCCAAAACTGGCATGATAAAGGTACACTTTGACACTCTGCTTCACTGCCATTCGAATACACCACTGGGTTAAAACTGTGATCAAGCTCTGCTTTTATACATTCAAATTAAAATGCTTTAGCATTTCTCTCACCATCATTTCAGCACATCTTGAAAGGGCTACAATTCAGATTCTACACTCGAGACCCACATTGATGAGTTTAATGGCATGCTATCTATCACATCTAGTACTGCACTTTTTTAAACCTCTCTTGCACTGAAATTATGTACACAAACGATTCATGTAAAATTTTTAATCACTTGGGGGTAGCAGGGAGGAAGCAAACAAAGAATATTCTTCTTTACCCTGAAAGAAAGGAACTCATACCATATGATATGTCACATTATTTATTTTTTGCCAATTGCTAAATGAATTTTAGATGTCAACATAGAGCAACCTGGGAGTGCGGAACCACACCCAACTTACAAACCAGGAATCTAGTATGTTAATTCAGTGTTGCCTGGGAAAACTTGACGGCTGCATCTAGTTGCATGAGTAACCAGAATAATTAAAAACTAGAATAATTAAAAGTTCATCAAGTAAGATTACGACAAGGTAGAAAATTAATCCACTGCCATGAAAAGAACAAGCTCTTGGTTCTGTACACTTTCACTAAGATAAAGTACTTCAGACTGTAGTCTATTTTCAAAGTTTCCAGAATAAAAATACAGCAGTCAATAACTACTAGCAAATACTGAGATAGCATCTGAGGTTAAATTTAGCTCAGGCCAGAATGGCAGCATTCTCCAGTATTGTTATTCTAGAATGCGAACATGGAGCTGGGAACTTTCACCTGCTGCTCTGGATATGATGAATGAGAAAAAAAAGGTAAAACCCAAAAGTAACCAACTACACAGGTTTGATTTTACCACTTCCCTCTCACTTCCAGCCTGCATTGAAAGCACAACAGCCCCTTTTGTCCCTACTACAGGATTTCAGAGTGCCCAAAACTGCATAATTAGACCAAATATAAGCAGATGAGAACAGGTCCAACCTGGAACCCTGTTTTGCACAGTGAGGCGCAAAGTAATAAACAGAGACACAGAGTTTCACTTGGACATAAATAAAATACATTTGATATCCCACATATTCAGCCTGACAGGGCAGCTTTCATTCATTACACTGAAGGAGTTCTGCAGCAAATTCTACAGAGCTTTTACTATGTGCTGACCACAACAGATGGTATTAACATTGAGTTTTCTAAAGAACTTAGATTTTAGGAATGTTTTCATGGAATTGTAGAATCAGAGAATAGTTTGGGCAGGGAGGGACCTTAAAATTCATCTCATTCCTCCCCCTGTCATGGGCAGGAACACCATCTAGACCAGGTTGCTCCTCCAAGCCCTGCCCAACCTGGCCTTGAACATTTCCAGGGATGGGGCAGCTGCAACTGCTCTGGGCAACCTGTGCCAAGGCCTTACCAGCCTCACAGCCAAAAATTTCTGCTTAATATCCCATCTATCCCTGCCCTGTGGCAGTGGGAAGCCATTCCCCCTTGTCCAAGGTCCCTTTCCAGCTTTCTTGGAGCCCCTTTAGGTACTGGAAAGTCTCCTTGGAGCTTTCTCTTCTTCAGGTGGAATACCCCTAGCTCTCCCAACCTGTTTCCAGAGCAGAGGGGCTCCAGCCCTCGTAGCATCTATATCCTTCACTTTCCCAATTAAGTTTTATTTATGCAATGGGACCGACAGCTGCCTGAAGAATATACATAGCAAGTCCCGCACTGATAGACGAAGATAAGTGAACCGTGCCAAAGACCACATCTAATCTTAATTAGCTCCACAAATGATAACTCAGGGAAGCTCTTAAGAAGTTCCAAGAATGCAGTTTTCTACAACTCTGGAGATAGCTGGAACTGCACAACCTTTCAGACAAGCAGTCACACAGACGTGACAGTGTAGAGCAACTGTAATAGCATTCCAAGTTAACTGAAAATAGCTAGAAGAGTAGCACAGAAATGGAGAGAGAAGGTAAGGATAAAGTAGCAATTAAAACATGTTTCAGAAACATGGAGTATCTGGAAATAGGAGTGTTCAGAAACACTCCTATTTCCAGATACTGTAGAAGAGGAAGGATGGAAGATGGATGGATCTACGGATGGATGGCAGGCATAGTGAAGAGACACTGAAAAACTACTGTAGCAAAAGGACTAAAACAAGTAACAAATCAGAGTGATAGAGACTTTTCTTTCATCAGAGAAAGAGATGGCAATGGAAAGACTTGGAAGTCAAAGTAGAAACAATGAAGTATCATGACTGTGTATAAATAGAGTCAGAAAAGACAAGTCTTGGAGCTAAAATATAGAGCTTATAGTCTCAAAAGTAGTACAAAGATAGAAAAGAAGTATTTGAATGTTCAAATGAGACAGAACCATACTGTAACACACAAATTAACTGGTGCTACCAAAGCAATGCCCACTGGTTGGAAAACTTGCCTGACTTTGCTTCAGGACAGACACTTGTTTTTGGAGACAGATGTTTTCCTCTTCAAGTTCAGTACAGTCTTGCAGCAAACGTGCTTCTCGGAATTTATATTCCTTAATATCATCTCGCAGGCGGGCCCTTTGGATCTCCACATTTTGGTTGACCTGGAAAAGCGAACAAAGCAAAACAAAAATGGTGGCACCTGGATCAACTACAATTAAATTGCAAAATTTTACATATTGAATATATATTTTTATATGCACTAATTAGTTGAACTATACTGAAACATATTGAAATTATATATCTTCCCCTCACCCTCTGAAATTACAGAAAACCAAGTCATTTACACAATAATTAGATTTTGTATTCTTGCGTTTCTTGCAAATTCTCACTATTGACTCAAAAAAAGTCAAGAAACAAGCAGGGAAAGCAGCATTTACACCTATGTTGTTTCACTGGCTGTAGCAACCAGCAAAAGTTTTCCAGACCAGAAGTCAGTACCCAAATCTGTTTCCACTTTAACAAGAAGAGAGAGATTCAGATGAGAAAGACAGATTCAGATGACTCCAGATGTTCTTATCTGGACATGTATTTACTGCTGCTTTTCAACAGACATTTTCTTTATAACCAGAGCAATAAGTTGAAAACATGATACAATTAATCCTTTTGGAGAAAGACACCGAGTTAAAACCCATGAAATCTAAGATCTCAGGTTGAGAAAAAATAGAAACTAGTTGACATAAAGTACTCCCTTCCCTTAGCCCCAAGACTTATGCAGGACTTAATGAAAGACTTCAAAGGAAAAGTTACAGTTGTTTTGAAATAGATAAGAAGTAAAAACCAATATATTGGTGTAATATGACCTTGGGATCTTTCATGAATATACACAGACATTTGAATAAATTGAGCTGGAACATACAGAGCTATAGAAATGCCTCACTGCACTTAGCTTTTATTTTTTCCACTATTATTTTCCTTCAAGTCCTATCTTCAAACACTTAATTCACACAAAGTGAAAAAGTATGTTCTAAAACATTAACAGAATTAGCTTCAGATATAGGCAATCAGGGAATACAGATGCCTAGAAAAGTAGTATTTTTGTAGCTGTGCCCATGATATGATGGAGTGGTTTCCCACACTTCTAATTCAAAACCACTGCTAGCTGCTGACAGAGGCAGCCTGTCACTTCAGCTGGCGTATGGAACCTGCTGCCTGATCTCACCTGTCCTGTAGCCCAAGCAAGCTTCAGCCTCAGGCCTACAAACTCAGATTCCCTCCAAGCTCCCCATTCCTGGCCAGACACAGGCATATCAGTGATGACTAAATATGGTCTCAACCCTTGAGAGTGTGCAGCAGGTGTCCACTGAGTAACCACACAGGTACCAACAGGCACACACAGCACACTGCGATAAGGGAAACGTTTGCAGCTGGAGGATGTGCCAAGAATTGAATCTGGCATGTTTTGAATACAAACACTGAAACACCTGCAACTCTTAAGACTAATAAATTTATATTACAATTCCCGCACACATCAGGTAAAGATCAGACTATATGAAATTGTCTGTTTGTTTTTAGCTGCAAAGAGAGCACAACTTCACAGCACACCAAGAAATCAATTGCTGCAATCAGACACTACAGTACATCAATACAAATTACAAGTTGCTATAGCCCATATTCCATGCCTGAGTAAGTATTTCTCTCTCTTTGCACAAATCCAGGCGTTGCAGTGTGCTTTTTATTAGTAAGTTTACTGTCTGATTTGTGATTTGGTAGTTTTTATGCTGTTTCCTCTTTGTTTCTGCCTTTTCCCAGAATTTACGTTATCTTGTTGTTAGTTTCTAGTTTCTATTTCTCCAAACTCCATCAGTTTATTGAAACTGTTCTCCTCCCTTGGGATTTTATTGGTTTATACATTGTGGTACCTGCCTTGTGTTTTACTTTTAGCTCTCCTGATTTGTTAAAGATTGTACCCTCCCCTGAGACCTGTCCCAAATATAAGTGCCCTTTTCCCCCCCAATCAGGGTCCCGGGATGCAGAAGAGGGGAAGTTTTACCACCAAATAAAATTACCCCGGGATCCGTGTGCTACTCTGTGTCTCTTACTGCGCCACAGCTGGCAACTGGGATTCAAGAGGGCTCAAGGGGAATCTGC
>VYZP01049297.1:0-25770 GCA_013400635.1 Hypocryptadius cinnamomeus | reverse complement strand
AGAAGGAGAATCTTTGTCAGGGAATGTTGGACTGGGAGGATCCATGTGGATGAGGACCCCAGTTAGTCACTGACCAGTACCTGCAGGTGACACCTGTCCGGTACAGGTGGTGGCACTGCTGCCCAGAAGAGTTTCCAAGAACAGGATCACAGGATCATTTAGACTGGAAAACACCTCCAAGGTCGTGTTATGTGCTGTTAGAACAGCACAGGATTGACTGTCTTAGGGCCAGTGAGGTGATGCTCACTTCGTTTGGGTGTTCTTCAACAAATGAAACGCACTGGTTTTACCTGAAAAGCACCTTTCAGTGGAAAAAAAAATAGTAATAAAATCCTGCTTACCTCGATCTTTGTTTGAAAGTTGACCCTGTCATTTCAGCGGGGGGGATTACTTAAGTTCTCAGTCAAACCCAGTTTGAAATCCTGGGTAAAAAAGGGACTGAGAAGAGTCAGGTGGAAGTGGGGCTGCTCAGTTTATGCAGCAATAAAACTTCTCTTCCCGCTTGTTTGCCCGGGGGTCGGTATCTGTCCCGGAGCACTCCACATTCCGTTGATGTGTCTGGCCTGATGTTTCAGGGATAAGGAGGATTGGCAGGGGACCTGATCAGCAGCAGCAGCAGCAGCAGCAGCAGGGCGAAGGCAAACCCATCGACAGGAGACCCGAGCGACGACCTCCCCGCGAGCGCCGCTTCGAGAAACCCGCCGAGGAGAAGGGCGAGGGAGGAGAGTTCTCCGTGGATAAGTAAGAGTTTTGTCTTGCTGAGAAACAGCTTTCCTAGCTTTGACAGGCAGGGCTCTCCTGCCTTCTGCTGCTCAGGTAAAAAAGCTGATTGAATCAAGATTGAATTCCTGCCATGCGGACGATAACACTTCCCTTTTCCATGGTTTTGTTTGCAAACTTAAGTTATAGGCTGGGAGTGATGTGCATGAACAGGTTCATAGGTGTAACTGAATTATGGTTTAAATCAAGATACTCTCACCGTGTTTCTCTACATCCATAGCAGATAGCTCAGGAAGGGAAGCCAAACATAGCTATTTCCTGCAGGATGGGATTTGTTTGCTGTTACAGCTGTGGCTTTAATTTGCACAGCTGAATTAAAGCCAGCAAAAGTTTGTCCATGTAAGTGTTTGCACCCTGGCTGCAATGGCTTCAGACCTGGAAGTGGTGAAGCCATCTTAGCTCTACATGAAATTGGAACTGTCTTGAGTATTGTGGGGCAGCCAGAATTTGAGTAATGTTCAAATATAAAAGTTTTCGTTGCCAAAGTTAAAATCCTTTTAGAAATAAGTTGGATAAAAGTGAGTTTAGTTAAGTTTTAGCATCAGTTAATTGTGTAATACAATACAGAGATTAAATTTTGGAATTAATGCCAGAAGGTGCAAACAAACAACAGTCCTGAGCATTTGTTTCCAGAGTCTAAAATCATGGAACTGTAGAATGGTTTGGAGTGGAAGGGACCTTAAGAGTGATCTGGTTCCAGCCCATACCATGGGCAGGGACACCTTCCACTTTCCCAGGTTACTCCAAGCCCTTCCAACCTGGCCTGGGACACTTCCAGGGATGGGGGAGTGACTTTTTTGGAATTAGAGTCTGAACCCAGCTACAAACTAATTATCAAAAGAAAAACAAGCAAATAAAGTTCTAAAAGAGAGCTCATGAAACACTCATGAAACTGTACATTTTTGGAGGCGAATCACTTGACCCATCTTACAGACAGTAATTATCAAAGCAAAACCAAGTAAATAAAATCCTCAAAGAGGACAAGAGCATGAGATGCTGTGTGTTTTTGGAGTGGATCCCTGACCTGTGGCTGTTCCATGGCAGACCCATCCTGGAACGACCCATGCGTGGACGCGGAGGCCTGGGCCGGGGCCGCGGCCGTGGGCGCGGGATGGGCCGAGGAGATGGGTTTGACTCTCGTGGCAAACGGGAATTTGACAGACACAGTGGCAGCGATAGATCGTGAGTCTTTACCTTCTCCTATCCCTCGTGGCTCTCCTCTACCACTCTGCCCGCCCTGTTTAAAATTGATCTTTTGAATTTCTGTGTCTGGACACTATAATGTTAACTCAGTTTTGTTAGTTCTGTTTCACATTCACATTTCAGCGGCCTAAAGCACGAGGACAAGCGCGGTGGCAGCGGATCGCACAACTGGGGAACCGTCAAAGACGAGCTAACGTGAGTATCCTCTCATTGCTCAGAAAACCATTAGCACTGTGTTAATCAGCCCTAATTATGGCTTGCAGAACACCCAGATTTAGCTGCCTTTTTGCCTTTGATCTCCGTGCCACGCTTCTGCAGAGTTTAAAACCCCAGTGATTTCTTGTAGCATAAGAATAGCTTCACTGTTCAACCAGAGTTTTGGGGAACTTTGGGAGGGAGGTCTTGTGCTGGTTTGATAACAATTCTTGGTTAAAATGAAACTGTTCCACTTTTAGTAAATTTTGATCAGGATAAGCGTGCATAATGTATTACAAAAATTCAGCTGTCCCACTGAAATCTGTTTTTGATGCCCAAATCCATTTTGTGTTGGGACAGTGGGAGCCTTTCAGGAGGGGTAGTAGGAAGCATTGGGGAAAACCATTAGTTAAGTGAAAAGCATAGAATTTAAAAGGCACAGAGAGCACGAGTCCTTATTGAAAGAGTAAATCCACCTTAGATCTTGATTGTTAATCTTACATAGCTTTAAAGAGGGCTGAAGTTGTAAAAAAGCCCCAACTCCCAACGTTATGTAATTGCAGTGAATTGGATCAGTCAGCTGTAACTGAGGAAACGCCGGAGGGAGAGGAGCATCCGCCTGCTGATTCTGAAAACAAGTGAGTACCACCCCTCTCCGTGCTCCTGGCTGGCTTCAGAGGTGCTGCTGCATTCCCTTTAACCTCTGCTCTTTATTCCCACATCTGTTTGGCCAAATGCAGATTATCAGTAGATCATCCACAGTGCTGCTGAATGGATCTCCTTAAAAACCTTGTATTGGGAAATGGTTGTCTTTAAACCATTCCTTGGTGTCCTGCAGGCTCTTTCAGATTTATTTATTAATAATCATTTCTGATACACTTTGGGTTTTGGGATTGCAGCTCCAGATTCCAAACCCAAAAGCGTCTGTGCTCAGACTAGGTAGAAGCACCAAGCAAATGGGACAGAAGTGCCAGTGGAAGGCAACTTTTTAAACTTAATTTTCCAGAACAGCCTTGGAGACTGTGTGACTGAGCTGTAGGAGAAAGGTTGTATCTTTCATCCTCCAGGCAGTTTTCAAAGTTACCTGGGTCTCTTCCATCTCATTTGGACACTGTTACAGAGGGAACCAGGGACTGATGAATGAAAGAGTAACCAGAGAAGCAGGAGGAGCCTTGCTGATACTGAGTTGGTGTAAAAATACAATACAAATTTTTATGGTAGCCTAGTGTGACTAATGTTGTATTTTAATGAGGAGTGGGCTTTGTAGAGGACTCAAAAAACGGCAAACAGGATTTTGAAATACTTGTTCCTAATGATTCCTAATGTGTTTGCCATGGCTTGGTTGCCTCACTGGAAAGTTTCTCTCTATAAAAAAGCATCTCCACATGAGTCGCTTTTTAATTGTCTGGTTCTATGTGGATCTTTGCTCTCAGTGTTTCAGCAGAACTGTAGGATGTTTTACTGCAGTAAAATCTTTGGCTTGAACAAAACAAATTCTGATTACATCCCATGTCAAAAATAATTCTCTCCTAAACAGTGAGAAAAAGTTGAAATACAGTTATTTTGACATAAAACCTTTGCATTATTGTTCAAAATTAATGGCTGCCAAATGAAAACCTTTGAAATTGAGGCTTTCATGATCTTTTTGCTGCATACACAGCATTGGTTTCCTATAAATCAGAAATTCAGTTGCATAAACACACTGAACAATGACCAGAGGCTTCCAGTAGCTGGAATATGATCTGTTATTGAGCACAGTGGTTGTGTGTTTTACTTAAAAATAGCCTTTGGCACGAGGGAGATGTGCTCTATCTCACAAATAAGGTGTGTGCTGTTACTTTTTCAAATTAGCTGGAAGTAAAACTTGTTTGAATATTTGTCTTTGATTCAACAAAGGAAGCAAATTATCCAAAGCTACTTAAATTTTGCTTTTTAAAATACCAAAAAGCTTGAAAGCTGTGGGAAGAACGAGTTCTCACTGCCTTGACTTGAATGTTTATGAGAGATGTATTTAAAAAAGGGGGGAAGGAGCTCCAAACAAGTCATGCCAGAAGTTGGGGTTTCAGATTTGGAAATAAAATTGACAGTAATCTGGAGGTTTGATGGCATGGGTCGGTTTTTAACATTTTGCTGTGCTCAGAGGTGGCTGGGTGTAATTTTTTTGGCACTCCCTCTAAAGGAGATGAATTTTCCTGTGGTGGAAGTGAGTGTTCATATTTTCACCCCTTAACTGCTAAATCCTTGACAAAGTTCAATTTATAACCTGGTGCCAGCCAGCAAACGATTTTGGAATTGCATCCAGTGTGTAAATCCTTAGTTGTGACCATGATGTGCATGAATTGACCACAGAGAGAATGAGGTTGAAGAAGTCAAGGAAGAAGGCCCCAAGGAGATGACCCTGGATGAGTGGAAAGCCATTCAAAGCAAGGATCGTGCAAAAGTCGAGTTCAACATCCGCAAACCAAACGAGGGAGCTGATGGGCAGTGGAAAAAGGGATTTGTGCTCCACAAGTCAAAGAGTGAGGAGGTAAAGTGCCTTTCTATGCTTGGAGTGTCCACTTTGTAAAGGTTTTGTTGTTGGTGAGCATTTTTTGGAGTGGGAGCTCCGTTCTGGGAGATGCTGACCTGTAGTTGGAAGTTTAGAAAGCTTTTTTTAAAATTTGAATTTCATTCTTGTTCATTTGAACAACATTCTTTTAGCAGCATTGAACTTCTGCAGGAGTACAAGTGGCCATTCTGACTGTGGTTGGGTTCAAGAGCTGAGCTGTGCCCTTAGCTTTGTAAGAATTGCCTCTTGGTGAGAGTTTCAGGGGAATGTTGTCAAGTTTGCTTTCTAAAAAAGGCAGCTTGTGTTATTTAGCATCTGTTCTGCAGTACACAGGTTCATGGTGCTTGCTAAGTGATGTCAGCTTGAAGGAAGACTGGTCATGCCTCAGAGACCTTAAACCCAAACTGTGCATCTGAAATTTGTGGTGTGGGTGTCTCCTCACTTAGTGCTGTGACACAGACAAGCTCTTGGGAAGGCAGTTGGAATGATTTATGTGCTCCAGTGACACTCAGCTTAGCTGCTGTAGAATTGTTTTAAATTTGTAGTTTCTCATTTCAGGCATTGCATAATGTTCATTATGCTGTTCCAAGAGTGGCAAGGGGAGATGCACCAGGGAGGGAAGTGCTGAGAGCTCTTGTTTTGTAATGCAGGGCTGTGCTAATCTTTAGTTCTAATCTTTGTTTTTAGCACTCTGTAATATGTTAAGTAGCTCACTTAAGAGATTGGTGGCAGCAACTTTGTATACTGCTGGTGCTGAGTCCTTTGAAGTGACTAGATAGTGTGTAATACTCTGTTTGCTCTCCTAAAATGTATTCCTGCTTTTTCACACCTTGCCAATTTTTATCCTGGGAGCTGGGATGTAATGCAGGGTGGGGGGCACTGCTCAGCGTTGCAGTGGAAGTTCCATTTCTGCTCTGACTGAGCTCCCAGTGAGGTTGACTTGGTGGCAGATCAGGCTGTGTCCTTGCTGTGCGGGGTAGTTCAGTTCTTGAAGTGATTGCATGGCTGTGTCTCCTCTGAGCTGTTCACTGAAGCGTTCATTAAATGCTGCTTTCTCTGGCTTGGGTAGAAAAGGGAATTTGAGTTACATTTAATGTTGCTGTGTGCTGAAAGAATGTATTAAGCAGAAGTATTTATGTACTTTACCAAGATTTACTAAACCTGTAGTTCTCCAAATTCCCTCAGTATCTCTAAATCAGATTTATTTGACATTTGCTTATCTGAGGGCACTTTTTAAAATGTATGAGCATATATGATAGCAAAGGTGATGCTGTTTGTGAGAAATTTAGAGGCCAGAAAGATCCAGACTGTATTTTCCTTTTGAAAACTGAATCAGTTAACTCAAAAAAAGCCCCCAAAAAAACAACCCAAAACCCAACAAACAACCAAGCAAAAAGCAATAACAAAAAATCTGAACAAAAACTGTGAATAATCAAATTACTGCCATGGAAGACCTGACATAATTAGTAGATTGTTCTGTCTAAGAGGTGAACTTCTCAAATAAACAAGTTGGATATTTTTAGCACCATCACATAAGAAGGTAACAGCCTCTTGCTGCGTAAGCATGAAAGTGAGGTATTAACAAATCTGCCTTCAAATTGAGCTGCTTTTAGCCTGCTTTATTGTCCATCCAGCAGATGTGTCTCCCCATCTCCCTTCTTCATTGTTCCCTGATCCCATGGGAAGCAGTGTGGGGATTTTCTCTCAGGATTATAGGAGAATAGCTCTATAATACAGGCGTTAGGAAAGCTTCCACTGCAGCTCCTTTGTGAGCAGCTTTAGAAGGCAACATATTTTAAAAAACCACCAATCTCCTGCTGTTTCCTCTCTTTGTCCTCTTGGATGTACTTAGGAGTCAAGAAATTAAGGTTTCTCTGATTCTTATTGGTAAGAAGGAGATGATGTGTGGAAGTGATTTGGTTTAAAGGTAAATTGTGGTTTTTAGCCCCAAATCTTCTGTACTCTTACAGCTGAAAGACCCTGTGTGCCCCAATAGATCTCTCAGAAATCTGAAGTGTTGCGATGAGCACCTGCATTCCTGTAGCTTGAGAACTCCTTGGAGGATGCCCCGGGAGTCTGGGAAAAGGGAGAATGAGGATCTGATGCTCATCCTTGGGAAGGAGCTGTTCTCCTTTTCCTCCTGCTTGTCCTCCTAGCTGAGGGCTAAAATGCTCGGCCCTGCCTGAGGTCTGTCCTCTTGTTCCCCCTTACTGTGCAGGTACTGCTAGAATGGACTCTCAGTTCTGTCTCAGTTCTTGCTGCTGTAATCTGACATCCAGGCCCATCAGCAGCCCTGCTCCAAGGAGCCTCTTCCCAGGACACGGGGTTGTGCCATAGAACAGAGTTCCTCTTCTTCTCTGCAGCTGCTTTAGCGCCTCGAGTCTTCGGTTCCTACAAAAAACAGGAACGAGTTATATTGTGGACAGATCCTAAAATTCATCCCAAAATCCAGGAAAACTCATCCCAGGACTCCTGGAAAAACTGATACCCAGTAGATCTCTGTCCCTGCTGTGCCTCTTCAAACCTCCTCACTAATCCAGTCCCTTCCTTAAGGGAGGTTGCAGTGGGAGATTAGGAAATGTATTTTGGAGAAGAATGATTCATCTCCTCAAAGCTGGGAGGAATGACTCTTGAATGAAGGCTCTGCAGGAGAATTTCCATGGACAGTGATTGAAACATCCCAGCTCTTCCCATCTCCGTGCCTGACGTGTGGCCATGCTGGAGACCAGCCTGCATGTGTGGTCTCTGCCAGGGCTTCCAGCAGCTCCTGGGCAACTTTCTGCTGTCCATCCACCTGAGCTTTTTATTGATGTCCATCCATCTGAGCTGTTTTCTGGTGTCCATCCATCTGAGCTGGTTTTTTGGTGTCCATCTGAGCTGGTTTTTTGGTGTCCATCTGAGCTTTCTCTTGTCTCCACACTTGGCACATCCATCCTGTGCTGTCTCTGGCTGCTTGCACAGCTGCTCCCTCCTCCCTGTGCTGCTCCATGTGCTCAGTGCCATCTGTACCAGCAGCTCCTGTGACCTGATTACCTGTTGTTCCTGTATGTAGTTGAGTCTCATTTCTTCCTTTTGTTTTCTCCCTTTGTTCCTTTTGTCACTTTGGCGTGGACACACAACTGTCACCAGACAAAGGCGATGACAGAAATGCAGGGGAGTCTGCTGGATTCAAATGAGGTACTGACCCTTTCTCTGTCACTGGTGATTCCTGGTGTTAACATCAGCCCCTTCAGCAGGGAACGTTTGGGTATTAAAAACTCCCCAAAAGAAAGGATTTTACTGAACATGGAGCTTTTCTGTCCGTGCCTGTTGTCTCACTGTGCACCATCCAGCACCCAGCATGGTTTTAGTCCCCTTGCTCCTCATCCTGCTGATTTCAAACCTTATCGTAAGAGCTTCTATCATGAGTATGTATTTTTTTTGTTACTGCTGTTTTTCCATCTCTCACTCTCTGCTTTGGCTCTCTTGGTAGTTTGATCTTAATTTTTGACAGCCTTCCCCAAGACCCTTAAGTGCAGCACTGCCTTCGAGAAGTGACCAGTTATTGAATCAGAGCACTGTTGAGTCATCAATACATGGAAATGTAATGTTTCCCGGGATTTTTCAGGATAAACAACGTGTTCAGTATGTCTGACTTATCACCCCAGTGATGGAAGAGGCTGAGGAGAATGTGCCAAGTCTTTAGTTGAAGTTTTAAATGACTTTTGATTACTTTGGATGGAGGAATCATCAGGTTACGTAGGGAATTTGCAATTTGTTGGTTCAGTGGTTATACCAAAATCAAATTGTGGAAATACAATGACTTTTGGTAAACTGTAGTGATTTGTTTTTAAATAAAAACAGCATAGGGGATGGAAATGCACAGAAATACTGCACAAATCCACTGATCCCACCACTCAGAAAAGGGAATTACCACATGGCTACCAGTAGCTGGAGATAGACTCTCAGTACCCTGCAGTGATAAAAACTGCAGATAAAAAATAGTGAAAAAGGAATTTAAGACATCTCTGAGAGGTGTTTTACAGAGCGTTGGTGTTAGGTTTGAGTAGTGCCATGTCAGGCTGAGCTGTGGCATACTTTTCTTTGTTGAGACAAACTTCCTAAGTCTGGCAAAGAAATTTCCAGGGGAAGGAAAAATAAAATCAGTAGTGAAGTAGGGACTAGCTGTTCTGTGGGGTACATCCCAGTGGAATGTGTTGGAAATAAAGCAGCATGGAAGGGGTGTTTTGAATCAAAGTGGGGATGGAGGGAGAGGACAAAGGAGAATGGCAGGGATAGATGGGATATTGGGAAGGACCCATGGAATCCCTGGCAGCAGCTTTGGCTCCAGACCTCTCCATCCCCTGGCAGCCTTGTGAAGGCTCCACAAATGGTAATTAAAGATCACAGGACTTAATTGCACAATGTGTTGCCTTTGAAAGTCCGAATGTTGTGTAACTACAGCAGAAAAGTCAGTTGGAGTTGGGAAGCTTGAACCTGCACGTGGCATTTGTGTAGGAAAACAGGAAATTGATGAGTGCTGTGCCAGGATTTGGGGTATTGGAGGGAATGAAAGTGTTGGATGTCGTCATGTTTCCAAAACACCATGGTTGAGCTGTAATAGCCAGGTTTTTACATTCTTTGTATTATCCTGGATGCCAAAAACTGGCTTGCAGGTGGAAAAAATATTTGTGTAAAATAGGAGAAATAACTGCTTTAAATACACGTGGTGGGCTTCAGAGTGTAACTGAAATTTTCCAAGATTGCTGCTGTTGGTAACTCCTGGGAGCATCCCTTGCTCCTCCAGGCTCGGGTTTCACCAAATGCCCTGGGAACAAACCAGTAAGGGAGTATCATGGCAAAGGTGCTGAGATCCTCATTTTCCAGTGTCAGTGGTGAGACTGGTTGTGTTTTAGCTCCTTCAGCTCCTTGTGCTTGAGCTTCATGTGCCTCATTTGCTGTTACAGTGAATGCAGAGCAGTGGGGGATTCTCAGTGTTTATCAAGGGCTAAAACAGAAAAAGTGTAAATCCTCAGGGAGCAAAGTCAGCGTGGGTCACCAAGAGTGGAAAAAGAACGGAAGGAATTGGTGGAATCAGGACACAAAATGGGAGTTGCTACTCTCTACTGGCTTGGTAATGACCAGTCTGGTCTGGGATTAAGGACATGTTGCTCTGATGGAATTTTGGGAAGGATTTCCCCATGGAAAGGGAGGTCAGGCATTGGAAGGAGCTGTTCTGTTTGGAGTGCCCATCCCTGGGAGTGTCCAGGGAAGGACTGGGCATGGGCTGGTGACAAGGTGGGGATTGGCCACAGGCTGGACTCAATCCTGGAGAACTTTTCCAACCTCAGTGATTGTGTGAACTCATAAATTATCTTGGAAAGGCAAAATACTTTGGTTGCTAAGAAATTCCAAGTTTCCCGAGGGAAAACCAGGAGTGGGTGATGGGGTTGTGTGAGCAGGGGCTGTGCTGGCCAGAGCCCAGCTGCAGTGCCAGGAGGGGCTTTGGTGCTGTTCCCTTGCTGATGGAGAACCGCTGGTTGCAGGCTCACGCCGAGGACTCGGTCATGGATCACCACTTCCGCAAGCCCGCCAACGACATCACATCCCAGCTGGAGATCAACTTCGGAGACCTGGGCCGCCCCGGGCGCGGCGGCAGAGGGGGCCGGGGGGGCCGGGGCCGCGGGGGCAGGGCCAGCCGTGGAGGCAGGACTGACAAGGTGAGCACCACCCCCAGGGGACACCCCCGCTCGCTTCCCGTCTTCCTTTTCCCTGGGGGAGATGCCCTGACAGCAAGCAGCTTGTTTTAAACCCTTGAAAATCCTTCTGCGCAGAGCTGACTTCAAACCAGGTTGTTAGGACAAAAGGGTGAATGTTTGAGCAGTGCTGTCACCAAGCACGAAAAAGGGAGGGTGGGTTTTTAAAAAGTGCCTGTCTTTGTGTCTAAACCTGAAGAATGGCTTTCCAGTGTGGACAGATCTGAATGTACCATGAGCTGCCTGAGGTGGTGCCAGAGCAGAACCACAAGTGCTGGTTATTTTCAGCCACAGCCAGGACACTCTGTGTGCATTGTGACCTGCTGGGGGTGAAGGACTGGTTGTACAGCTGCATGTCACATCTTGAACCTGAGGAATTCAGGTTTTCCAGCTGGAAACAGGGCTTTTACTGGTTTTTCTCTAACCTCCAGTAATGTTTTTCCCTTCTGTGGTGCTAAGGCACCAGTGGAATACCCTGAAAAAATACTGATTGGGGTTTGGGAGACAATATGTGAAGTTGAAGCACTGCAGTGTAGCTAGAGTGAAGATTTGATTTATTATGAATCACTTACTTGCCTTAAAGGCGTCAGTCACATTGTTACTGGCTGGAAAATGAGTTTCAGTCTGTGTGCTGTGGTTTTCTTCACACAGATTTGCTTGGTTTTGTCCCTTCTAGCAGACACAGACTTCACAAATCTTAGTTCATTAGTTGGGAATCTCTCTCCTGACAACAGTATCAGAATATTTTAAGGAATTGCAATAAACAGTAGTGGTTTGGTCTGAGTTGTTTCACTAATACTTTTCAAGAATGCTGCCATGAAGTAATTCCAAGCTTTCCTGCACCTGACTTTGTGTTGCTTTTGTTTCCTTGCAGTTGGTCAAGGAGTTTGATGTGATCCACACGCCCAACCAGGTGGGTGAGCTCTGCATGAGCATTCCCTGGGATCAGGGCCCAAACCTTCCCTCCTTTTTCTGGCTGTTTCTTCTCTTGTGTGCTGAGCAGCTGGAGATGCTGAGCCTGTAGCTTAAGCCCTGCTGTTACTTTTTAATTCTGGTTTGTGGCCTGTGGAGTCTTAGGCAAGGCAGAGGTGTTGATGCAACTCTCATTTTAAATATATTTGTTGATAAATTAATACCATGACAGGAAGTTCCACTATCTTAGCTCCTCCCATTCTTCTCCAAAGACCAAGTGAAGAGTATGAAATTGTTAATTTCTGCCCTGGTTTTTAGATGTGGTGTAGAGCCTTTCAAAAATCTGTGTTGGGAACTACTGAGGAGATCCTTGGTAAATGCATGAATTTTTAGGGCTAAAAATTTGGCAGAAAAATTACTTTAATCAACACCTGGTTTCTGAGTAGGAAAAATTAAATATGAAAAACTTAATTTGTGCTCCAGAGAAGGCCTTTTCTGTAACATTTCAGTTGTGTCCCTCTGTAAGGATTGGTCCACAGGGAAGGATCAGCCCATGGCAGGAGATTGGAATTCCATGGTCTTTAAGGTCCCTTCCAACCCAGACCATTCTGAGATCTGTTTAAAAAAAGAATTGTGCAGTAATGATGTGCAAACTTCAATTTGCCTACAGTTCCTCTCCAGATTAAAAAAACAGTGTAAGAGGCTTTGTAGTTTTTGGAATAAATTAAAAAAGGGTTGTTTTTGTAGTGATTCCTCCAGCCCCAAGGTGCTGCCACCTCTGCCTCCAGGCAATAACTCTGTGATATTTCTCTTTCAGTCAAGTGCTTCTGCTCCTGACGTAGATGACCCAGAGGCTTTCCCAGCTCTGTCCTAAACTGGATGTCATAAAGCCAACCCTGCCCTGGTCGGGCCTTCCTCTCCGAGGCTTGCATGCTTAAGGATCCTAAAACAACTAAGAAATTGAAAAAAACAAAAAAAAACAAAAAAAAAAAAAAAAAAAAAAAAAAAAAAAAAAAAAAAAAAAAAAAAAAAAAAAAAAAAAGAGACTGTCATTCATACCATTCACACCTAAAGACTGAATTTTATCTGTTTTGAAAATGAACTTCTCTCGCTACACAGAAGCAACAATATGGTAGTCAAGTTTTGTATTTAGAAATGTAATGGTAGCAGGGATGTTTTCATAATTTTTTCAGAGATTATGCATTCTTCATGGATACTTTTTTGTATTGCTGCTTGAAAATATGCGTTTCCAAACTTGAAATATAGGTGTGAACAGTGTGTACCAGTTAAAAGCTTTCCCTTCATTTGTGTTCTTTTTTTTTTTTAATTTAAAGTCAGGATTTTAGACTTTCCCCCTTCCTCCCCCCAAACTCCAAACTAGGTTTTAAGTATTGCACACTACTTCAGTTTCTTTAATTCCTCTTTGGCAGATTTTTCTCAGCCCATGGAATCTGTGGAATATTAATTTGGCAGACTGTTAGTGCTGTGTGGAATGAACTCCTGGAGTACTTAAGTTTTAGTGCTTCACTTCCAACATGGAAAACCAGTCATTTTTTCATCTCTGTTGGGTAGCTTGTTTACACAAAATCTTTCTAGAAAATTGAAAGCAGATACTTGAAATCAAGATTCAAAGCACATTGGTTTATGATTCAATACCTGTGTATGGATCCAGCAATGGGTAACTGGTCTGAAAACCAGGTTTTTAAAATTCCTGTATCCCACCTTGCACTCCCCCTTTGGACCTTTATTTCCTCCTCCTTCCCTTCAACAGAACAAGATGCTTTTTTGGCAAAAAAAAAAAAAAAAAGTTTTTTAATTACCTTTGCTTTTTGTTTGAGAGGATACCCTGAAATAGAGGGAATTCCTGTCCTTGGAGCTGGGATTCCAGGAGTGGGGGGGAATTGTTGGAGCTGGGAGTGGGGGGAAGGTGGCAGCTGTGTCTCTGGAAGCCCAGGTGGGATGTGGGATTGCCACACAGGTGCAGCAGTACCTGAGGCATTCCCAGCACTGCTCCAGGTGTTCCCAGGAAGGAGCTGGGCTGGCTCAGGAGGAAGTGGCTCATGGCTTTGGTCAGGGACAGTGGCAATCTCTGCATGGGACACCAAAAATCCACCCCAAAACCTCAACACTTCACCTCTCCATCCAAATGCAGCTCTGGCTCAGTGCAGTGCTCAGGATCTGCTTGGGACATCACCAAGGAATGCTTTTCCAGAGAAAGATTGTGAGAAATTCCTTCTCCTCCCTCAAAATCCACCCTAGGTTCAATTGTTTCCCCGTGTTTCCCTTCAGTACACAAAAAGAGTTGAGTGAATGGCTAATAGAGGATCTTGTAGGGGCTTTATCAGCATTTTTTAGGGGACTAGGAACAAATCTCATTTTATTTCATGTTTTCCTCTTTGGCTAGCTAAGAACATATTTGTAGTTTCGTAGGTAGGTAGAAAACTAAAGGTAACACCCTATTTTTATAAAAACTGTGCAGGACAGGCAGGAAGTGTTGGAGACCTTGGAGTGTGGAATACCAGCCTGCTCAGCTGGGGTGTTAGCAGCTGCCTTTGCTTTTCCTGAGCTGTTTTCCACGAGAGCTCCTGGTGTGACCTGCTGTGAGTATCATGGATCAGTTCCCTCACCTGGATTTCCAGCCCTAGGCAGGAGAAGGAGGCAGATTTTCCATCAGAGAGTGGGAAAATCTCTTGGATCTCTCCTGACTGCTCTCAGTGTGGGGCTGTTGTTGGAACAGAGCTGTTCCTTTTCCCATTGTCTGGTGGGATGTGCTGCACTTCCAGCCTTAGGGACAGCCTGGATAACATCCAAACACGTGGAGCAAAGCTTTCCCTGGAACACAGCCCTTCCTTGATCCAAACTGCTGTTCCAGTTGCCACCCAGGTGATTTTGCTGGCTGGATTTTCCCTTTCTCTGCTCTAGAGCATTCCCAAATGGCACCTAGGGTGATTTTCAGCACAGCTTGTAACTTAAAATTGGTCCTTCTGCTGGTCTGCCAGATGTAAATTCACCTCTTTCAGTCCATTTGTGTCGAGAACTAAAACTGTGAACATTTATCTTTCATATTGGTGGGTGTTAACTGAAATAAAGGTTTATTTTCATGCTCTTTAAAAAAAAAAATGTCCTGAAAACCACATGGAAATGAAACCACTGAGGTTCATAGTGGCTCATGTAGGGTCTGTCCCAGGAAGTCCAGTTTGCATTCCCTTTCCCAGGATGGATTTTTGCCTTGGAAAAGCATCTCCCAAGTAGGTTATTTATGATTCATGAACTTGCTTTTAGTAACATTTTCTGTCCTCTTGTTTGTTCTTGCTGTCACACCAAATCTAGAGGACTGCAACTTTTAAATTCTGATCCTTTGGAAAAGAGAGCAGAGAAGGTTGGAGGTGTGGAGCAGATTGGCTTTGGAATGAGCCAAGAGCAAGGTTTGAGCAGGGGAGATGATCTCGGAGCTGGGATGGGGGAAGGGAGCAGGGGGGAGTGATGGATCAGTTCCAAGAGTTAGCTGTGTGGGAAAGGACATGGATTCTTCTGGAATGTCAGGAATCAGTGGGAATGTGTGGTGGCAGCAGGTGGAGGAGCTGAGCCCACCCCCACCTGTAACTGTGCCCATCAGAATGGCTTTGTAAAGACAGAGCTCTGGTTTAATAAACCCAGCACTGACAGCCAGCTGTGCCCCTTCCAGCTGTGCCAGCCTGCTGCTTTCCCAGAGTCATTCCAAGGACCAACTCCCTGCCTTGGGCACTCTGGGCTGCTCTGCCACTGTCAGGTTCCACACTCAGGGTGTCCCCAGGACAGCCACACCTGGTATTCCTGCTGGAAAGGGTGTCCTGAGGGGGGAATCACCTCCTGGGATGCTCTGGGACAGCACTGGGAGACTTCCAGGCTGGAGTTACAGAACTCTGGTCCTTGTCTCTTGGAGTAAGGCTGGACATGAATCTCCACATTTTGATAGATTTGGAGATTTGTGGGGTGAGGACAAAATGAATTCTAATGTTCTCTTATCCTTAGGTTGAGGTAGAAAATCAACACGCAGAAAAAGATGAATGGCAAAATACTGCTTTATGAAAAAAACCCTTTTTTGGGATCTGATCTGCCTTTCTAGCTCAGTTTGGTTTGCAGAGCTGACTGGAGGGGCTGAGTTGTGGTGCTCAGGCAGAATCCTCTTACCAGGGTGGTTCCCAGGCAGGGTGTGGAGAGCAGGTTCTGGTTTTTTGGATGTCTGACCCAGTTCTGAGGGAGATGCTTTCCTTTGCTGTCACCCGGCCAGGTGACACAGGTGGGACCAGAGCTGCTCAGAAGCCCAAAGTGCAGTGGCTGAGCTGTATTTGGCAATACCCAAATCTGCACTTGAATGGTGGCAGCAGCAGCTCGTGTCCCTGCTTGGGGACGCAGAGGATGCCTCAGGTAAGTTCATACCTGGACTGCTCCATCTCTAACTGCAATGTTTCAGCTTTATTTAATTTTTAATTGTTCTGTGTAAAGCTGGAGCTTGACCAGAGAAAACAACAGGAAGCCAAGTTCAGATTTCCAGCATTTTATTTATATACACACATCTGGTAAACAAAGTCATTAAATGTGTATCACCCTTGCAGCCTGTAATTAGAACACTCTAATAAATCACTTAAATTCCTCTTGACAAAATCCATTTGACTGAGTACAGATGCTGCCTGCTGCTTGTAGTTCTGGAGAGGAATTTTCCTGCCCTGAACTGAAGCAAGGAAGGGGCTCTGGTGCTGTGTCCCCCGTGGGTCTGGTGACATTGGGGACTCTGTGGCTTGGTGCCAGGGGAGGAACAAGAAGTGCTGAGCTGTTCCATCCTTCCCTTTTGCAGTTTGCTCTTTCTGGTGGAAGTGGTGATTTCCAGCTCTGATCCTGGGCTGGGCCGTGGGACAGAGCTTGAGGCAGCCCAGGCTGCAGGAAGGGCTCCCAAAATCCCCCAAATCCAGCTCTGGCATCCCCAGCTGTGCCTCTGATTGCAGAGGAGCAGCCATGTCCTACGGTGAGGTGTGACTGGGGAAGGGTTTTGTCACTCTGAGGTGTCACATGTGAGGGACTGGACTGGCTGGGCTGAAACACTGGAATATTTTGTAAATGCTAAAATCCAGGCTAGGCTCACATCAAAACACTGAAATACTCTGTAGAGTGCCAAGATCCAGGCTGAGCTCACATTGTAACACCAAAATACTCTGTAAGGTGCCAAGATCCAGGCTGGGCTCACATTGTAACACCAAAATACTCTGTAAGGTGCCAAAATCCAGGCTGGGCTCACATTGTAACACCAAAATACTCTGTAAGGTGCCAAAATCCAGGCTGGGCTCACATCGAAACACTGAAATACTTTATAAAGTGCCAAAATTCCTGCCGGGCTCACGTCGAAACACCGAAATACTCTGTAAAGTGCCAAAATTCTTGCTGGGCTCACATCGCCCCCTGCCTACCTCGGGAAGGAGCTGCCGCTGAGTTTCACTCGATCCAAAGTCAGGTTCCCGTGGCAGCAGAGGGCGGGAGGCAGGAATGCGCTGGGGAAGACGGACAGGGGGCTGGGGTCGGGCTCGGGGGCAGGCTCCGGGGCCAGGGTGCCGGGGTTGGAGATGTACTCGGCCACGGGCTCCGGGGGCTCCATCGCCTCCACCACCAGCCTCTGGTACAGCTCCGGGAGCTGCTGCTGCTCCTCCGAGCTCTCCTGTGCCCAGTCTCCGTGCCCCCCGCTGCCAGCGCTGCCCACCACCAGCTTGTCCCCGGGCACGGGGGGCTCAGGGGGAGCCGAGGTTTCCTCCACCGGGCTCGTTTCGGGCTCCTCGAAGCCGCCGGGCAGGAAGGGGCTGGAGGGAGCGCTCAGCTCCGCCTGCGGGGGGACACGGAATGAATGAATCCCGGCACGGATCTCCCGGGACTCGCTCCCCACAGCCGCTCGTCCCGCTGGAAACGGGAGATCTTGGCCTTCTTCTGGACTTTAATCCGCCCAGCACATCCTCCAGCCTCCTCCAGCGGAGATCATCTGCTGCCAGAGATTGCTGGATTTGCTGCTTTAGGAGATTACTGGCTCGCACGGCTCCAATTGCTTCCTTTTAATGAAGGTTGTGGGATTAGAAGGGAAAACCCCTCTAATTTACCTTGGCAGCCGCTAAGCTCTTGGCCCACGTGGCGTTGGCAGGGTCGGGAATGGCTTTGCTCTGCCACTGCGGCAGGAGGAGGGACAGGAGCCACTGGAACCTGCAGGGGGGATAAATGCAATTAAAAACGTGAATGCTGAGACCTGCAGCACCGGGTGGTACCTGCAGCACCCTTGTGCTCCTTGGGTGTGGAATTAACCCAGGTGTGATCGTGGATCTGCCCTCAGAGGGACCTGCAGAGCTCTTGGCTGGCTGGGGATAATTCCCAAGGATTGCTCCGCTTCAGTTTGGTTTCACAGTCTGGTTGAAAATTCACAGTATCTATGGACTACAGGTATATTTTAAGCTCAGAGCCTGTTTTTATTATCATTCATGTACTCTGAAACCTTCATTTTGAACAAGCCTCACTGTTCCATGCTCATGAAAGGGCATGACCATCTTGTAGGACAAGGGAAAAATGTTTTAAACTAAAAGGGTCGATTTAGATTAGATGGGAGTAAAGATTTTTTAAAATGCACTGGCACAGGGTGCCCAGATTTGCTGTGGCTGCCCCTGGATCCCTGGCAGTGCCCAAGGCCAGGCTGGGCACTGGGGCTGGAGCAGCCTGGGACAGTGGGAGGTGTCCCTGCCATGGCAGGGGTGCCACTGGGTGGGCTTTAAGATCCCTCCCAACCCAAACTATTTAGGGTTTAATCCCTCCTGATAACCATCCCGGTTTTATTGGGACACAGCCGGTGGATCCACTCACACTCTCCTTGCTGGAGGCACAGAACAAAGGCAGGCTGAGAGGATGAAGAAGCTGCAGATGAGCGCCAGAGTGAGCCAGCCCCCAGCACCTGGAATGCAGAGCAGCCACCATTCAGCTCCATCAAAAAGATGAAAAAAACCCCAAATCTTTCTGTGCTCGGTGGAGAAACCACCCTTCACCACAGAGGGAACATCTCAACACAGCACTGGGAGCTTGAAGGCAAAGAAAGATTCCACATCTCAAACCCAGCTGAAACTGCAAATTTTCAGCACCAAGAGATCTTCAGAACGCTCGGAGAGCTCCAGTGACTGCAGAGGAGCAGGAAAAGCATTCCCAGAGTGTGGGAGAGGGGATCCAAGGGCCAGGAGCGCCCCGGCACCGCTTCCTTACTCTCCAGGCAGACGCTGTCGCTGTTGCCCCGGGGCCCCTCCCCGGCCGCGGTCGCCGCTGTCATCCAGAGCTCGTGGTGCTCGCCGGGCTCCAGGCGAGGGAGGTGCAGGGAGCGAGGAGCCTTCCCGGCGGGAACGGCTGGGGGAAAACAGGGATGGAAATGGAGAGCCTGGCACGGCATCTACTGCCTGCAGCTGGGACGGGGCTCTGGGTGAAGGTAGGAAGGGGAGGAGGAGGAAGAGGAGGAGGAAAAAGAGGAGGAGGAGGAGGAATAAGGAAAAAGGAAAGGAAGAAGATTAAGAGGGGAAAAGAGAAGGAAGAAGAGGAGGAGGAAGAGGATTAAGGAAAAAGAAAAGGAAGATGAGTAAGAGAAAAAAAGGAGGAAGACAAGAGGAAGAAGACAAATAGGAGGAGGAATAAGAAGAAGAAGGGGAAGAAGAAGAGGAAGAAGAATAAGGAAAAAGAAAAGGAAGAAGAATAAGAGGAGAAAGGAGGAGGAAGAAGAAGAGGAGGAAGAGGAATAAAGAAAAAGAAAAGGAAGATGAGTAAGAGAAAAAAAGAAGAGGAAGAAGAATAAGAGGAGGAATAGGGAGAAGAAGAGGAAGAAAGAAGAATAATAATAAGAAGAGGAGGAGGAAGAAAAAT
This sequence comes from Hypocryptadius cinnamomeus, assembly GCA_013400635.1. Lineage (NCBI taxonomy): Eukaryota > Metazoa > Chordata > Aves > Passeriformes > Zosteropidae > Hypocryptadius > Hypocryptadius cinnamomeus. The sequence goes on along the minus strand of VYZP01049297.1, from coordinate 6,498 downwards.
AAGAGAAGATGAGGAAGATAAGGAAGAAAAAGATAAAGAGGGAGAAGGAGGAAGAAGAATAGGAGGAGCAGGGATAAATGTGATAGTTTCAGACTGAAAGTGACTTAGAGTGTTCCCACAGGAGACCTTCAGCAATGACAGGGGAGCAGGGGCAGCATTTCCAGCCCCAGGCACCCACCGTGGACCTCGGGCTGGCCCTGCCCATCCTTCCTGTGCAGGTAAATGTGGTACCCAGTGATGCAGCCCCTCTGCTGGGGGGCTGGGATCTCCTCCCAGGAAACCAGGACACCACTGGCCCAGGGGGTTGTGAACATCTGGGGCCCAGCTGATGGGGCTGCAAGACACAGGACTGGTGTTAGAGCTGAGCTTAAAATGCCTTACAAACACCTGGACAGCATTCCTGGGGTTTACCTTGAGCTGTGGAGTTTCCCCTGACTGATGCTGCCTGCCCAGCTCTGTCCTGATAAAGTGCAGACACGTGGATCTGATAGCAGACGTTATCCCTGATGTGCTCTGGGGGGAGAAATCACAGCTGCAGAGCTGCTTCTTCAAGGATTTGCAGTCAGGGCAGAAATATTGCAGCAGCTGCTTAAATCTGAGATAAATCTTGTGATTATTGATAGATCTTTCATAAAGAAGGGAAAGAAATTTTCTCTGATCTACTGAGCCTGGCAGAGCCTTACTGGGCTTTAAACTCAAAATTGATGGTTTCCAAGTGCCAGAGGAAAGGGATAAACGGGATATTGGGAAGGAATTGTTCCCTGGGAGGGTGGGCAAGCCCTGGCACAGGGTGCCCAGAGCAGCTGTGGCTGCCCCTGGATCACTGAAAGTTATTTTAGTAAAAATTATAGAAATATATAGACTAAATAGAAATATATAGAAATATACAGACTATAGAATATAGACTATATAGAAATATATTTCTATATATATAAATATATAGAAATATAGAATCCCAGAGTGGTTTGGGTTGGGAGGCACCTCAAAGCCCATCCAGGGCCACCCCTGCCATGGCAGGGACACCTCCCACCATCCCAGGCTGCTCCAAAGCCCGTCCAGCCTGCCCTTGGAGCCCAAATTCCCACCTGACCCGTTGATAAGAATATTTTCCGACCAAGCTGGTGCCGTGCCCAGCCCGGGGTGGCGTTACCTGCTATCACAGTGGACAGGTGGGACGGGGGCAGCTTCACCCAGCTGTGCTGGGGCTGCAGGCGTGGCTCCCTCCAGGGCTCTGCCCACTCCACCAGGTACCCCCCGACGGGCACGGCGGCTGGGGCAGGGGGGCTCCAGCTCACCAGGATGCTGCTGTTGCCCAGGCCCACGGCAGAGACCCGCTGGGGAGGGGGCAGATCTTGCAGGGGAGAACAAAACTCATGTCAGCACAAGGTTCTTGCAGCCTCAGTCAAACCGGGGCCTTTGGGATGTGGGGTTTGCTGGGTCTCATCCACTTTGGCACCGTGGGGAGGATGAAATGAATTATAGTGAAAGAGAAGGTGCTGATGGGAGGGTGAGGGCTTGCTGTCAGGAACAGTGACATTCCTGGCTTTTCTCATGGATAGGACAAGCCTGGCTGTGCCATCCCAAGCCCTGGCAGGTGCTGGCAGGGCACACCCCAACACCCTGCCCCGATGGAAGCAAGAGGGTGTGGAGCTGCTGCAGTGATTCCAGAGGAGGAACGGGGATATCCCAAGGGCTGGAGCCCCTCTGGCTGGGAGAGCTGGGGCTGCTCACTCACAGGAACCGCAGGGAAAAGCTGATCTGCAGATCCCTGAAGTTCACTGAGGGGAGCACAGGGTGGAGGGACCACAACACCTGCAGGGGTGTGGCACGGAGCAGAGCCGTGCTCCCGGCCATGCCGAGCCTCAGGAGCCTTACCTGGGCTGCCCAGGGGGGTCAGGAACCGCAGGGGCCTTACCTGGGCTGCCCAGGGGGGTCGGGAACCTCAGGGGCCTTACCTGGGCTGCCCAGGGGAGTCAGGAACCTCAGGGGCCTTACCTGGGCTGCCCAGGGGAGTCAGGAACCGCAGGGGCCTTACCTGGGCTGCCCAGGGGAGTCAGGAACCTCAGGGGCCTTACCTGGGCTGCCCAGGGGAGTCAGGAACCTCAGGGGCCTTACCTGGGCTGCCCAGGGGGGTCGGGAACCTCAGGGGCCTTACCTGGGCTGCCCAGGGGGGTCAGCACGGCCGCAGGGGCGGAGCTGCCCCGCGCGTTGTGCGCGGTCACCGTGGCCCTATGGGCCGCCCTGGGGGTGACCCTGGAGAAGCTGGTCTGCGTGGTCCGGTGGGATTGTGCCGGGAGCTTCCCCTGCTCCAGGGCTTCCAAGGTCACGGTGTAGCCCAGGATTCTCCCTCCTGCCTCCGACCTGCTCAGAGCCTGCGGGGAGAGCGCGTCTGTCAGCGGCGGTGAACAAGGTGCTGCCAGCTGGGAATGCTGGGGAGGGACTGGGGATGAGGGGTGGGGGGACAGGACCCAGGGAATGGCTTTACATGGACACAGGGCAGGGATGGATGGGATATTGGGAATTAGGAATTGTTCCTGGCAGGGTGGGCAGGCCCTGGCACAGGTGCCCAGAGCAGCTGTGGCTGCCCCTGGATCCCTGGCAGTGCCCAAGGCCAGGCTGGACACTGGGGCTGGAGCAGCCTGGGACAGTGGGAGGTGTCCCTGCCATGGCAGGGGTGGCACTGATGAGATTTAAGGTCCATCCCAACCCAAACCATTCCAGGATTTATTTTCCCCACCCAATTCCAGTTTTGCTGTGAGATGCTGACTGCTCCAGCAGCAGCACAGCTGGGGACACTGAAATCCTTCCTGCCCTGAGGCGCAATTCACACTTTTTTCTTTTTTTTTTTTTCCACTGAAAGCCACACTTTTCACAAGGGAGGGAAAAAATGGTGATCAACTGCTCAGCTGGATTTGTCAAAATAAGCAAGGTTTTCTTGGGAGGAAAACCTTGGATTTTACTTAAAGCCACTATAAAGAATTACATAAATTGAACCACTCAGAACACACATCTCTGACAGTCTGTGGAACACCACACCCTGGTTTTAGCTCCCCTCTGGGTGCCTGCAGTTGTACTCTCAGTTTCAGTTTCCTGGTGTTTCTGTGACATTAATTCATTTGTTTGGCTGATTTTTGTCATAACGAAACAATGCACAAAGCACAAACCAAAATGTTTGCAGTGCTTTGGCAGCAGCTCAGGACTGAGGCAGAACTGGAAACCTGCTGAAACTAAACTTTCAACCCTTTTTCTGGGCATTTGTCTGAGAACAAGAGCACACCCTGGGTAGGAAGTAGTCCTGAGTGTCAGCCTGGCTTGGGAGCTGCAGTGAAACCTCTAGAGGCAGTTTATTACCCTGTTTTATGAATGATGCTGCAGGAAGTCACTCCTGATAAAGAAAGTGCTGCAAGATAAAGGTCTGCAAGCCACAATGGCTGAAGCCACAACGTCTGGGGTCACAGAATCACATGAGAATTTCTGCTTTCACTTGCAGCCTGCTGTGGGGGGGGAACACAGTGATTTTTTTTACCCAATTCTGGAGGGTTTTAAACCAAATTCTGTGTGGAATGTTCCCTGTGGGGTCCCAGCCCCCAGCTCTGCCCAGCAGATCCTGAAAATGCTTTCAGCTGGGGAATCTGGAGAGGGGCTTGGGATAAAGGGATGGGGGGCAGGACACGGGGAGTGGTTCCCCACTGCCAGAGGGCAGGGATGGATGGGAGATTGGGAATGAGGAATTGTTCTCTGGAAGGTGAGGAAGAGTTGGATGGAATTCCCAGAGCAGCTGTGGCTGCCCCTGGATCCCTGGAATGTCCAAGGCCAGGCTGGATGGGCTTAGAGCAGCCTGGGACAGTGGGAGGTGTCCCTGCCATGGAACAAGATAACATTTGAGATCCCTCCCAGTCCAAATAATTCTGGCATTCCATGAAGCTGTAGGTAGAAAAATGTTGATGAATCTCCTCCCAGGGAGGGGACCCTTGGTCTCTGTCCCTGTCCCTGGGAACTGGTGAAACCTTTGTGCTCTGCCAGGGTTCAGTCCTTCCCTGCCATCCTAAAAATCATCATTTCTCCTCTCACCTGGCTCTGGTTTCATTTCCCCTCTCACCTGGCTGGGTTTTGCTGCCTCTGCTGGGCTGTTCTGGGTTACAAGCTGTGGCTNTACTGCATTTTTATTTTTATTTTTCCCTAATAAGGAACTGTTATTCCTGCTCCCACATTTTTGCCTGACAGCCCCTTAATTTCAAAATTATAATAATTCAAGGTAGGGAGTTTACATTCTCCATTTCAGGGGAGGCTCCTGCCTGCCTTAGCAGACACCTGTCTGTTCAAACCAGGCCATGAGGTTCCACTGCACTCACCTTCCAGAAAAGGGAGAGGTTCTGGTGCCCCGAGTCCAGCTCCTGCTGCCGGTACCAGACATCCAGGATCCCTGTTGGCACTGGAGGAAAGGAAAAGGGGAGCAGTGGCAATGGCTGGGGTTTGGAACCAGCAAACGAGGAGGTAAAACTCCTGAGAAAATTCAAATTCAATCTTCTAGATGCCCCTGAAATGCTGCAGGGTGTGATAACCCAGGTTTGCTGTTGTTTGGCTGCTTTGAGGGTGGGAGCACGAGGAGAACAAGCCACAAACCCAAGGAGAGGAGTTTGGATGTGCTGGTGGCTTTGTCCTGACCTCGGTAATCTGGATGGCTCCCAAGGGAAGCCACACATCAAAGCACAGCATTAGCTCCTGTCTTTGCATAAATTTGAATTCTGAAGGTCCTTGGGCTTGGCTCCATCCATCCTAGAACAACAGGCAGCCTCGGATGAGGGCGTGTGGGGGACGTGTGGGATTTTTCTGTCTAATAAATGCCTTTAGCAGCTTCTCTGAGGCAGCTTAAAGCCTTGTTCCTTCCACAATTCTGACTGGAAACTCTTGGTATTTTGAATAAACCTCCCAAAATGACATCAAAGGGAAGATCTGGCTGGTGGATGAGCTCCCAAAATCCAGAATGAGAGATGAATGGGTAAGGAAAGCTGAGGTGACAGAGCTTTGCTCCTCAAGGACCCTGAGCAGCACCAACTCATCCATTCAAATGCCAATCACGAATAGCTGGAGCAGGGGCAGCTGATGGAAGCCCAGGGCTGCAGCACAGACACAAACCCCCAAATCCCTCCAGGTCAGCCTGCTGGAGCAGCTTGTCCTGGAGTGACTGCAGAGAGTGACTGCAACAGAAACAAGAAGCAGGAGCAGAAATAAAACCAGAGCATCGACTGCGAGCTCAGAGCAGAAAAATCCGAATATGGGATTGCATCTGCTGCCCTCCAGCCTGGGTTTGACAGCCTGTGAACCACATGAACGAGGTTTTTGGCAGCTCCCACAAAAAGGAGCAGGAACAGGAATTTCTCCTTGGAAAGGTTTAATTTTGGGGTTGCAAGGAGGCAACTTGTGGAGAAGTTCAGCTGCTGCAGCACAGAGTGGTGAGGATGCACCCAGAGCTGCTTGTCTGCAGCCTCCCCTTGCTCTGAGGGCACAAAGATCAGCTGAAAACCCCAGGGCAGGGTGGAGGTGACGGCCACAAACTCAGGGTGCAACGAAAAAGGGAGAAAACTGTTGAGAGGAAGGTGGGGGAGGCAGGGAAAAGTTCATACCTCCTGAATCAATCAATGCCTCTTACAGAAACTGCTGCTGTCACGGGGGAAAGGAGAAATGGGTGACTCAGAAGAGCACCAGCCCCAGTAATTCACAAAAAGGAGCAGCCATGGGACAGCAGAAGAGCAGAGAATCATAGAGTTACAAGGGTTGCATGGCACCTTGAAGATCATCTCATTCCAACCCCCAAATCCTTCTCAGTGAGCTCTGGAAATTCCTATTTTGGAACTGCTTCCCCATTTGCTCATTAAAAAACCAATTTTCTTACAGAAACTTCTCCCTCTCGGCTCGGGGTCTGGATCTGGAGTTTGCCCAGAGCAGCCCAGCAGCAGTTTGGCCTCCTGAGCTGGACTTTGCTGTGGGTCAGAGGCCAGAGCTGGCTCAGGGCAGGGCAGTTCTTTACCTGCTGCTGGGGTGCTGCCCTGCCTGCTGCTCCAGTCACTCCACAGCCCTCGGCCGGGCAGCATCCTGCAGCTCACCTGGAACTCGTGGGCTGTGTCGGGCTCCAGCCCCTGCAGAAGATATTTCTCCCTGCTGGAGTTCTCGACCTTCAGTGGGGATGAAGAAATTGGTATTAAACTCCCAAGGAAGCAAGGGCTGCAGGCAGCGAGAGGCTGAGTTACAAATTCAGACACAGATTTAAAAACAGCAGAGAAACCCTGAGCTGAGGCAGCCTCAGAAACCCAAAGGATGATGCGAGGAAATCATCAGGCCTGCAGGGCTTCATCTCAAAAATCCCTCATTTCTTACGTGCCAACAGCAAAATCTCTGTTTGGGTGACGTGCTCAGCTCCCAGCAAAGCTCTTTTTGCCACTTACAGTGAAAACTTCATGGAATCATGGAATGTTTGGGTTGGGAGGGAACTTAAAGCCC
>VYZP01049296.1:0-48966 GCA_013400635.1 Hypocryptadius cinnamomeus | reverse complement strand
AGCAGTAAATGAAGCAATAACAACATAGCAGCAAATCTTTAAACTACAGTCCAACTGAGACCAGCAACTTGAGTTTTGTTGTAATGGTTTCAGAGAGCAGCAGAGGTTTTAACTCACCCGTAGAGCATTATCAGCACCATTAGTAATAAGAAGTGGCTCTCCAGGGACAAATGTCATGCCAGCTATTGCTGTGGAATGGGCATCTTGCATTTGACACATCAGTTTCTTCTCTTCTAGATCCCACAAAGCAATGTGTCCAACTGGGCTACCAGCTGCCATTACTGGGTGTCCATCTGCTCAAAAAAAAAAAGTTCAAAATGTTTGCTTATTGTCATTCAGCCCATCCCTACTGCCTTGTCACATCTTAAAACTGATGCTAGAAAAGTCTATAACCACAAGGAAAAAGAAATCTTGAGTTGATGCTAGAATAATATAGGTTTTAACAGAAATATTGTAGTATGTCTATCAGAAAAGAAACAAAACTCACTGATTAAAAAAACCCTACTTTTTAATATCAGAGAACAATAAAATCTCTAAATCCAGTAATCAGAGCTAGAGATTTTACTTGAAAACACAATAGGTATTGACACAAAAAGGCTCTCTTTTTACTTCACACAAGTCTTTCCACAATTTTCTCCAGTAGCATTCCTCCTTAACAGGGTCTGCACTCAAATCTATATTCTGTTAAGATTCACAAGATTATTCAAATGAGAGATTAGATTCAGTATCAACAGCTCTGTAGGCAGGATCAACATTAAAGTAACCAGCTTTAACAATTAGGACATGTTTGTTAGACAAGAAAAAGCTGTGAATACAAGTTAAGATTCCCCTGTAACAGCCATCCAGTATCCACCCAGCTGTTAACATTCTAACACAGCGGGGGGACAGACACTGCTGAGCAGTAGGCATGGACACTTAAAGCAGGATGTACTGATCACAACACCTCTGACAATTGTGTACTGTGTTAGCTCTTGGCACACCACAAACAAACTTTTCTTTTCAAGCATACTGTATGTCACTTTCCATGCAATAAGAACACAAGAAAATGCTAAAAAACAGCCACCATGATGAAAATGCATGATCTCACTTATTGCTACCTTTCGTAGATTACCTTCAGCCTTTGAAAACTGAAAGTCTCAGCACAAATTTGATTCTGAAATGTCTTAACACAAACTGTTTTCCTCCATTTCATTAGTGTTAGTGCTTTCATATATATTTTCACTAAAACCACTCGGACTTACCTGTACGAAAAGATATTGCTGTGATGGGACCCCAGTCCTGTTGAAATTTCATCAGAGTTTCATCAAACTTAATATTATGTACAATGATATGACCAGATACAAGGCCGACAGCAACAACATCCACTGCTGGAGCCTGCAAGCAATGAAAAAAATCTGTTTCCAGAAGCTGGGACTACTTTGAAAAACAGAGTTTTGGCAAGTCTTATCCTAGACAACTCTGATCACTTCCACCAGCTACTGTCATCAATGCTACTGATAAGTTTTAACTTACTTTTACACAAAAAAAAAAAATTTGTAGCAAATACATTACAAAATCTTTTACTGAATCAACAAAATCTACATTTTATCAAACTCTGAAGCAAAACAAATTTGGCAAAAAACTACCAGTGTCATGAAGCTTCATGATACACATGCATCGTGAAAACTCTGCGACTTCATTACATCATTCAGTGAAGACTACACATAAGATGAACAAAAAACAGATAAGATGCCAAATGCAACAGAACTAGGAATAGAGGAAGAGCAGATAATAAACCTTCAGTCAAGAGAGGGTTACTACAATTACCCATGACAATACATGCCATCTTTACTGATGTCTTTTTAAACAATATTTTGCCTGCTGTTCTCAACCAGCTACATATGAAAATAAAAGATAACAAAAAATACCAACTTGTTCAAGAGTTGTGACTGCTAAGCCCCATCCAGGAAATGAGTACAAGAGTTTGCTGTAAAACAAACATAAAAAACCCATAAATCAATTAACCCTTGGAGATCTTCCATGACACAGTGGTTGCTTTATATGTACTTACACAGAAAAGATCATCAGCTTTCTGTTCTTGTAAGTCAGATAAAAGGCCAAAAAAAGCCTGTGATACTAAGAAGTAAGACTAAAAATAAAACTTATGGCTAAATTTTAATGAAAAAGCAGGGTTGTGCATTAATATCACAACAGTGACATAACCACATGCCATGAATATATGAAACAAAAGAAATATCCATGATGTCATGGCAAGCTGAGTTAGGAGAACGAAACACTGATTTGTGCAAGCTGACTTAACATGTATTTGCAGTATGAACATTAATATGCAGTGAAGCTCACTGTACCTGTAACTTTCATGATTTAGAAAAGCAGCTGCTCATGGTAGGAATAAAATACTGACATTATGGATGATGATCTACTGGGACATGCTCAGAGACAACTGCATGCCTATGCATCTCTTACCTGAATCTAAGGCTCAAAAGCTAGTAATTACCTCTACTCTACCTGCCAGCACTTCCTTGGACCCACAACAAACAAACAAGTCAAGCTTGGAAGATGGGAGGCAGGAGGCCTGAACATGTTTTTACTATTATTTCAAAAGCTTTCATGTGAAAGCTATGTGATTCCAAGAATTTAAAAAAAAAATAAATTCCTGAACAACCCCTGACATTTTGCAAGGAGATTACTCTTACAACACGCAACCTGAAAGGCATTAGCATTCAGGGAGCAGCAGCATTCCTTGCTCCTGGAAATATACCAACCGAAAACCTGCGCCAAGACTCAGTAAAAGATTCCACACTTAACAGTATCATTTGTTGCCTATCAAACTACTTGGAGCATGAAGCATAGATAAAGTATCAAGAATCTTACTTGGATCTTATATTCCATAGCTGCAAGGTTCCTTGTTCACTCCCAAGGAGAATTTTATTCAGATAGGTGCTGGGATGCAGAAGTGCAGAAACTGCAAAAGTGGCTTTATCAAAATCTATCTGAAGATATTCTTCTGCAAAAACAGCAAGAAACAGTGTCAGTGTGGCTACCCCTACAAATCTGTAGGCTTGTCATCCCTTTACAAATGTAAAAGCAGGATAGATGTTTAACTCTTCAAATCCTGCAACTGGTTCATCTTACATTAAAGGATTAGCTAATGTGTAACAGAAGAGGCTAAACTTCTTTACAATGTAAACATCTGTTGGCTGGAAGGGGTATTTTTTCCCTGTAAGTCTATCTAGTACAACAATACTGGCAATACCATATCTTTATCTTAGATTTATATCTTTCTGCGGGATTCCTGCCCCTGCCTGAGCAAAACACCTCATCTGATTAGAATGCCTTTTGTTCGTTATAGCAACTCCCAATCTCTAAAGCCTGGCTACAGACACCTTCGACAACCAGAGAATAACACTGGTCACACCAATGGACGCTTTCTAAAGAAACATGTTTGGGGCACTGAAGCACAATTTCACAAAGCACTTGACAACGGCGTGAGAAGATGCTGACACACAGCACAAAAAGGTTCACTAGAATTTAGTCGGACCCAGTCTGGTAGATATCAAGGAATTACAAGAATTAGAAATAATGCCAAAGCTGCTCTATCACAGCCTTTACGAGAAAATGGAACACTAAAATGTAATTTTCATATAATCATTCTCTCTTTTACATCTACACGGAATCTTACTACGCCTTTGCACATGGTAGAGTATCCATTCATGAAACATTACTGCAGGATTAGAACTTCAGATCACTACTAAGCAGCATGATCATTTAAGAATTTTCTTTTTTAAGAATGAATTGCTTCTGAATGTGTGCATTTAAAAACACCTTTTCTTCTTAAATTACTGAATGTCTAACAGGGCTATCCTATAAAGCAGCAACAAAAATAACATCTCTCACCTTCTGACTGTATATTCCAAACAATAAGGACATTATCAACATCCACAGAGATGACATGATCACCAAAAGGCTGTAGAAGGTGTATCCTTGCCTTGTGGCCTTCATAGGTATGAACCACCTATAATTTCAAAATAGAAATGCTTCTAATAAGCTGTTAAGGTAGAATATCATGTTAACATAATACTTGAGGACAGCTAAAAGATGTCAGCAACAAGTTCAAATAAAATTCATGGAAAGGCCACACAACTTGAAATGCAAGAGAGATAATCATATCTGATATTTAAAACTGTTTGCAAAAAATATGCTGCCTAAGTATTTTTAATTATTTATTTTCAATTAATTTAGCTTAACATGAATTGATGATTTTTTAAATCTTTAAATAGCTACTTAATTATCCGAATTAATATGCAAAACACAGTTCAGCATTACGGAATTAACTCTTACATTCTTCCAGTTTAAGCTTTTAACTCCTTATTCTACAGCTTGTTTCCCTAAAACTGAAGGTACCAAACAGCTACAGAAATAGGCATTCATAGAAAATTAACTGCCTTGATACCACAGACACTACACAACTGTTTTGTACTAGTGAGTAATAAGTAAGTTAATAGAAACCTCTTTGTTCCTGGCAAAAGCATGGAGAATATTGTCGTATGAAGCAAATATCAGCATGCGATCTGCTGCCAAACATGTGATGTCCTGTTGCAAAGTGTTACCTGTTGATCACACAAAGGAAAGTTAAATGAGTTTCAGGTTCCTAGCAAGAGAGAAAGCTTGACAGTGTATTTCTCTGACACGCTGACCCACAAAGAAAGCCCTTTGCTCAAACATCATGTTGAATTTTAGAGAAACACATTCCAGAAGAATGCAAATATTACTACAAAACTACAAAAATGAAGCTTTCTGCATAGGGGCCATATGCAGAAGGGCATGAGAAAGCAGTTGAGGCCTTTTGTGTTCCTCTTGCTCCTGACACTCAAAGCACCCCACAGCCAAGCAAAACCAGAAGGTGTTCCCTGCATTTACTGGGGCCATTTACACCACACTATTGGGGCCACATTACATCAGTAACAGCATCATAACTAGGATAAAAGATTGGTAGAACATAGGTAGTTATATTGAAAAACACTTAATGATAAATGAGTGAACTATCTCTGTAAGTAAAGGTACATGTTACCTTTGTGAGGGCTGGAAACACAGATGATAAATCAAAGCCTCAGCATTAGCAATGCTTATTACGTTAAGTTATTCTGCAGGCCTGGGAGTTAGTGACCCACTCCTGCACCTATCTCCTGATCACGCTGAGAATTTAATGCTCTAAGAATACATCTCATTCCCTACCTCATGACTGGTTCAGAAAGAGTATCTAATATCAGGATATTTACTTTACTAGCCCAAAGGTAAAAGAATCAAAGTTCCAGACCACACTGAGAAACTGCTGGTGTGGTTCCAAATAGTAGAAAAATGAAAAAAAAAACCCAAAAAAAACCTATAGGGAATAATACTCTCAATCCAAGGAAATATAGAAAATGTAATTTACTAAAGCACTTTACACTTCTGCAAAAACACCAGGTCAAAAATCACTGTGCGAATGCACCTATAAACCAGCAAGGTCACACAGCAGCCTTTCCCACAAAGGTGCTTTGTACTGTGAATTGTTAGCAGGAACAAAGAAAACTACACCCTCTGCTGTACTGCAGCAGAGCTTCAAAAGGAGCAACTAAAATAAGAACATAAAAGAAGGTTGAATGAGGTTCCATTTGTTTGAAGATATCTTCCCACAGCACTTCTGAAGTGACTGAAGCTTACAAGCAAGTTACAGACACCTGACTGTAGCCAGACTCCACAGGAGCTGGATGAAAGGCTGCTCAGGCTAAGACAGTTTTAGGCAGACCCAAATTAAAAAGTTCAGAGCATCAACCACATAACATCAACAAACCAACAGCACCATAAAAAGACAGGCACAGCATTCATTTTTTTCAATCACAATTTTGTATGTAAACATCTCAATTTCTCAAAAAGCTTAGAAGATTACATATGTAAGAAGATGTAGCCCACTGTAGAACAGAATATGCAATGTTTTTATGATTTTGCAATACGAAAACAAAGTTTATGTGTTTACAGCATTAAAAATGTATAGCTGATAATACGAATCTAGTTCTGGTTGTGTGACATTTATTCTCAAATTTACAGATGCTCTATTAATAGAAAATACTCTATATATGACATCTCTTTGTGGTACAAAGAAGTAAAGCCCCTACTTTTCAAGACAGTGTGCATCCCTCTGAACTGCGTGTCAAGTGAAAGGGGAGCTTTGGAAATCAACTGGTTCAACATGCCACCAGCTCCTTACAAAGTTTATCACCAGTACTAGACTGGGTCAGCTGTAGCTGTGCCCAGCTGAGTCCTGAACACTTCTGTGGAAGGACTTCTGCTCAAGGCCTACATTGTACCACAGTTACCTCTTCGGGACGTTTTTCTTACCCTCCACTGTGACCCTCTCAGGCTGCAATCTGTGGGTGTTGCCCCTTGCAGCTCTACCTCTACCACCATCAGCACAAATCCACCCCCACCATCCTACTGCCCTTCAGGCACACTCTGGGTCACCCTGAATTTTGCCCTTCTTAGCACTAAGCAGATCCAGTTACTCCAATGTCTCTTTTCAAGCTGCTCGCTGTAGGCCCTGACACTCCCCTGCTCCTCAGCATGTCTCCTGCAGGAGAAAGGGGAGCTGTGGAAGGGACAGAACCACACCAACAGGGTGCTGCAGTCCAGGCATGGCTCCACCAGCACGAGGTGCAGGGGGAGAACAGCTTTGCCTGATCTGCTGGATGCATTCCTAATGAGGCTCAATACACAGCCTGCCTTACTCACAGCTACCGTGGCTTTGGTCCACATTCAGCCTGGCACCAGCACAGCCCCAGCTTCTCCCCAGCAGAATGCCATGAGCCAGCCAGTTCCCAGCTTGCTCTGTCCAGGTGCAGCAGGATTCTGCACTGATCCTCGCTGGACTTGGCAAGGCTCCTGTTGGCTCAGGATTCATGTTTTGCAACTGCTCCCTGGACTGAAACTTTGCCATTCTGGGTGTCAGGCACTCCTCCTAAAACAGCATCCTCTGCAAGCGTAGCCTAGGGGTGCATGCTGCCTCATCACCCAGGCTGCTGGGGATAGTCTTGAAGAACGTGGGCCCTGCTGGTGACACCCAGAGTGCTCTGCCACCAAAGGCCAAGTGAATGTCAAGCCATCAATTCATATCCTTTGTATCCACCAGTACAACCAACTCCTAACACTCCCTGAAGGCATCCACATCTATTTTCTTCATGTAATTATTTTCCTCCTATAACAGTCTTCTAATAATTACAAAAACAACAAAAAAGGAATCTGAAATTAATTTGATAAATTAATAATTGAGCTTTATTCACTGTGCAATCCTTATGGCTTAGAGGTGTTTTTGGAAGAACAAGATGGTAAGAACAGAAGGTTCAAAAGGTATGTCTCTAAGAAAACTAAATTTCAGTTTCAACAGCAGTCTTATTTCCAAACTAGTATTTTAGATTTCTGACACTCCTTTTAATATATTTCAGTGTAAATATTAGTAAGTACAATTTATTTTCTCTTTTTTTAGTTGAAAATGAAGTGCAGATGTTGGACATGTTTAGAAAAAACCCCAACAAAATAAGAGGAATTAACAATTTATGAGTACTTACTCACAGCAACAATACCAAGCTTCTTCACCTGCAATGAAAATGTTAAAAAGGCATTTTTAGTGATTGGTTGTAACGAATTTGGTATAAACAAAATAAAAATCCTAGGAATTAACCTAGATCAGACAATAAATTTGATACTTCACAAACCAGGAAGATTATTGATCCCAGTTTAGAACACTGTCTACTGAAAAACACACAGCAGGTCACAAGGAATAGGACAATGCATTTGCCAAAAGACAACTACTCACCAACAGTAAGTTGTGCTTCCTGATGTATTTTACCCTAATACACAGGAAACTAAGGACATGTTAAGACACCATGAGGAGCTCGGGTACCTTCGTTCCCACATCATCTCTCCTTCTACCTTATTTTCATTACAACCACTCTGTATTCTAATTTTATCTCTGTTCACAGAGATTTTGCTTTAGTTGCAACCACCTAGCCATCTCTGCCCAGTGATGATCACTACTCCAAAGGCTGAAGAACACTGACCGGAGTGAACGCTAAAAGGCGCCACAGCAGCACAGGAAGATCCCTGATGTCTGCACTCTGGTGTTCACAGTGCTCAGTTCTGTGTACTGTTTCCTACACAAAATGCTTTGACTGAGCCCAGGGAAGACACGGAGTCTTCCTCTTTTGAGGCATTCCAAACCCACCTAGACATGTTCCTCTGCAACCTGCTCTAGGTGACCCATCCTTGACAGGGGGGGTTGGTCTGGGGAATCTCCAGAGGTCCCTTCCAACCTGAAGGAGTTTATGATTCTACACCGCAAAAAACCGAGTCCGTATCACAGGCTTTCATCTTGCTGAACTCAACTATGCTTATCCGTTTTCATACAGCAGTTTTAATAGGATCTGACTGCCCCCCGCCCACAAAACGCAACCCTCAAACGCTAAACCAGAGCGGGTGAGCTTTGATTTATCTTGTAATGAAGGAAAAGCTCCANCGCGCACGGGCGCGGTGCCGCCGGGGCGCGCAGGGGAGCATCAGCCGCGGACCCTGCCACAGACACTTCACGCAGCCGCGACTGAGAGCTTGGTTTTTGNGAGGCATTCCAAACCCACCTAGACATGTTCCTCTGCAACCTGCTCTAGGTGACCCATCCTTGACAGGGGGGGTGGTCTGGGGAATCTCCAGAGGTCCCTTCCAACCTGAAGGGGTTTATGATTCTACACCGCAAAAAACCGAGTCCGTATCACAGGCTTTCATCTTGCTGAACTCAACTATGCTTATCCGTTTTCATACAGCAGTTTTAATAGGATCTGACTGCCCCCCGCCCACAAAACGCAACCCTCAAACGCTAAACCAGAGCGGGTGAGCTTTGATTTATCTTGTAATGAAGGAAAAGCTCCAGTACCTGGGCGCTCCCGACGGATGGGTTGTGCCGCACGGGCGAGCGCTGCCCACATGGCTGAACACGCTCATTCCCGGCCTGCTCAGCCGGCAGCCTCCCTCTTTCCCTGCCTCCCTCTTTCCCTCCCTCCCGGTCACCGCCGGCTGCAGAGGAGCGGCACCGGGGCGCCGCAGCCCCCCACACACCCCCGCATCCTGACGGAGAGGGCGGAGGAGAAGGGGAGGAAGAGGCGGATCTCCATGCACGGCCCCGGCCTCCCCACGGCCGGTGGGAGCGGGAAGGAGGCCAGGAAAAAGGAGCGGGGACCGGGACGCCGCGTACTCACATTGTAGGTGTGGACGCTGCGCCCGACGGCGACGGCCACGTAGAATTCGCGGTGGCGGCCGTGATAGCGCAGGACGTGCGGGACGTGCCCGCTGAAGCGGCCGAGCACCCGGAACGCGGCGAAGAGCCCCGCGCCCTCCCGCGCCATCGCTCCGCACGTGTCCGTGTCCGTATCCGCGTCCGCATCCGCCCGCCCNACCTTTTATTCTTCATTTTTGTATCCCCTTTTATTCTTCATTTCGTTATCCCCTTTGCCCTCGCAAAGCACCAGGTCTGGTTGCGGGTGGCCCCGCCGCAGAGGCGGCAGCGGGGCGCGAAGTGAGCCCACCTCCGATGGCGCATCCCGTGAGACACCCGCATCGGGAGCCTCTGAACTTCCCGAGGTGTCTGTTTTGAGGTTTTGTGGTGGCGGTGGTAGTGTTGGTTTTGTATGTGGGCTTGTTTGGTTTTTTTGTTGTGGTTTGTTTTTTTGGTTTTGTTGGTTTTTTTTTTTTTAAATAAATTATGGATATTAAAAAAAAAAATACCGACCCGCAGGATGACTCCGTTGCTATGACTGCACGGCGGACAATGCAAGTGAAGTCCGGCGGAGGACGCAAAATACTAAGCCGCGCCACCCCCAGGCCACCTATCCTAAGTTGTTGTAGCTTCTCCACACCGCCACCAGCTCCCGGGCTTTGCTCTTGTCGCACGGCACTGGGCTTGACGTTCCGGCGGCGCTCCCGGCGCTGTCTCCGGGGCTGCCCCGCTGCTCTGTCCCAGTGCCCTCCTGTGACACGCAGAAGCCGGGGCAGTGGCGGTTCAGGACGGACCGGGTGAGGCGCCACAGCTCCGGCCGCTCTCCGCATCCCCGCGCCCGCTCCAGGAGGCATTCCAGCAGCCGGCCCGCTCGCTCCGCCCGCCTGGAGTCCTGCGAGCAGACGGCGGTCACGACCCTTAACTCCTTTTCCCTTCAGCGCCTCCCCACGCATCCCTAAAAAGAGGTTGCCCATCCGCCACTCCAAAGATATAATAAAGCTCCTCATCCTTGCCCCCTTCTGCCCGCTTTCCCTTCTTTTCTCTACCTCACTTTTCTCCCCTCCTCTCTTTTCCCGTCCTCCCCTCCTTCTCGTTTCCACCCTTACCTTTCCCCCATTTCCTCATACCCCTTTCTCCCTTTCTTGACCCCCTCTTCCCTTTTTTTTTTTTTTTTTTTTTTTGGAAAGGGAATGCCACCTAGCCACCGGGAAGGGAGCACTCCGGGGCGAACCTCGGACAGCTGCTTGCCCGCCGGCTCGGAGGGCGCGTCCTCGCAGGTGTGAAAATCGAGTCGTAGCTCCTGGAAGGAAACAACAACAGGGGGTGCTTGTTAAAGCCACGTCCCACGGGGTCGCCTTCGCCGGCTGCCAGCCTGCCTCGGGCACCCCGTTATCGACATCCCTCCTGTCTCGACATCCCGGCCCGTCGGGCCCCCGCACGGTGTGGGCGGCTGCGGGAGTCGGGCGGCGGCCGTGCGGGGCAGCCGCTGCTGGGGTGCTCTGGGCACCTCCGGGCTGTGATGCCCGAGCCAGCGGCAGGGCTGCTTTCCCCGAAAAACACTGCCTGGTCTTTGAGCTAAGGGCCGGCTGCGCGTGTGAACCCTCCGCGTAGCTTCTAAACCACTTATCACCTTTGCAACCGTGACACCATCTTCAGCGTCCGTGAAGCATTATACAAGCGACTTTCAGTCCTACGGATCTGCAAGGCGCTGGGAAGGGTCGGGTAGAGCTCTGGCAGCGGCCGCCCGGGCTCCTGCTCTCCGTCCCTGACAGTCCCAGCTTCAGCGAAGCACATTTTAGGAAGGTCGCCGGAGGAGAGCTGGACATAACTTCAAGGTCCTGTTTCACAGGTACCGGTTTACTAAACTAGCCAACTCCCGGCTTGCTAACCGAGAGTTTCAGAAAGTAGCTGCAGGTGGTCAAGGGTAAAAACGTGGAGGCAATGCCGTCCCGACAGTTTCCCTGCGATGCCACCAGAGAAAGCACCAACCTCTTGTGTAAAGGTTTTGTCTGCATCCAAAACGTTTAGTAGATCCTCTTGTATCTTGCCGTGGTTACAAAGGCTGAAATTGTAGGTGGACCCCCGCGGTAAGAAGGCGATCTGAAGAAAGATGATCAAGCTACAAAGGACTGTGTAAGAAAAAGCCAAAGGTTAATTATCCTACACCACTACGTGACCCGACAAGGCACGAAAGACAGCTGAAGAGAGGGATGCCCGTGCTTCAGAAGCACTAGAGAAACTGGTTGGTTACCGTTGTGATTATCCATGGTGTCTTTACACGTTGTTTTTCTCCTCCCAGGCTTCAGATCGTTGCTGGCTTCATATATGTACCTGTACGCCTACGGAAATAAAGGTTTCCAATTCCATAACCGGGGCTCATTTGGACGTCTCTTGCACCTCTTTCCAGAACTGTAAATAATTATTACTCAGTCTTGAAGTTGTGTCACTGATTCGAAATAAAACCGGAATAACGAATAATAATCAAAGGCATCATCCAAATCCCAACCAAAAACAAAAGAAAACACAAAAGCTTTGCGACAGACAATCTTGCTTGAAACAAGTGTAAGTAGCCCTCCCCATAAACACGTGGGGTGCAACTTCAGCGGGAACTGATGCAGTAAAACCCGATTTTCTCTTGAAGGCGAGAAAAAAATGCGTCGGGGCACCTGCAGGGGGTCTGCCCGGGGGTGGGCTTGCGTGCATACCCTCCACACTGAGGTTGCAGGGACATCTCCAGTGCATCATTTTAACACGCTAGTGCGGGAGTAACTGGAGCATAGTGGTCGCTCCTCCATCCCCGTCTACAATTGAGGGTTTTTTTCTCTCGAAGGTGAACTTTTTATCTTACAAAACCCTTTCCCCGGGGGAGCCCCTTCGCCTGCTTAGGCTGCGGGGAGTGCAGGCGAGGAGCAGCTGCTCGGCCATGGGGACAGCTGAGCTGACAGCGCGGTCGGCTGTACCGGGCACTGGGGACCAGGACGCGGGGGACATCGCGGGACCGGCTGTCCCGGGCACTGGGTATTGGGGTGCCCAGGACCACAAAAGACAGACTGCCCCGGGCACAGGGTATCGATATGAGAGGGTCGTCGGGGGCCAGTCTGTCCCGGGAGCTGGCGACCAGGGTGCCCGGGGTGCTGGGCCAAAAGGAGGTATGGCCCCGCTCCCTCCCTCACTCCCCGGAGCCCTCCTCCGGCCGGCACCGGCGCCTCTGCCGCGTTCGGCACCAGCTGTTCCCTGATCCTGCTGAAGTGTTTCACGGAAAGTGCCCCGGGAGCCTCTGCGGAAGCCCCGGCCGGGGGCGTGCGGGTTTTCAGGGAATGATCCCTGCGGCATGAGTCATGAGGGAAACCCTGGAAGGATGCCGCGGGACAACGCGCCTCTCTGGCCCGCTGAGCTGGGCACCAGCCAGAGCAGCTTAGTCATCAGTGAGTGCCTGTCCGCTTGAGTGGGTTCCCGCCCTGCTCTCGTCTTGGATCTCCCCCTTTCCTCTGTTTCTTCTCGTCCTGCATCTCGCAGCCCAGGGCGGGTGACGAGAGGCGGCCGCAGCGCCCTGGTCTCCGCTGAGCGCTCCTGGCCTCTGTTTCAAAGCGTGGCCGCAGTCCTGCGACTCCGTGAATGTGTGTAGGTGTCTGGTTTCGCGTGTGTGCGTACATCTAATTCTAGTCATAACTGGCGTTTCAAAATCCATGGAAACACATCTTCATTGCATTGCTCTGCAGACACATCTTCATTAGTGCAATAGCTATTAAAGCTATAAATAGCTTTAATAGCTATTGCACTAATGAAGATGTGTCTGCAAAGCAGTAGTCGAGCTCGGGTAGCCCTCGAGAGCACTTGAGAAGGTGGTTACCTGCATTGCTGTCACACTGGTGCCGAGCAAGTTCCAGTTTCCTAAAGGATGTCTTCTTCTCATATTCTAGGAGGGGTTTTCTTAACTTGCAAAGTCGTGTGCTTTAGTCTCTCTCTAAAGATTTTTGTTTGAAGTTGCTAATGGGCTTCATGGAAGTTATTAAGTTGATAAAAAGATGAATCTGTTAAATTAGCTTTGTGTTTCTCTGCATAATTGGAGGTGCACCATAGCACAAAGGTCACCTTAGGTGAGTTTTATTGTACACCAGAGAACCAGCATCATAACCAATGAAAGCCTATTAGTGCCATGAATTCAGTGAAATACTAATCTAAGGACCAGGAACATGCTATTTTTTACTTTTCATTGTTCATTTGTCTTTACTGAGCAGTGCACAAACCTCTATGAATAGCTAAATAAAGGTGTTTATTTGGCCCTACCTCACAGGACATAGTGAACTTATGTGTAGGTAAAGGGAACAAGTATATTTTAATGCAAATAACAACGGGTTGAAATTCTTTTCCATCACTGGTACTATGCACATGCTTTTATTTTTGAGGCTGGGTCTCCAAAGTTGTAACAAAGTGCAAAAGACACTGGCAATATACTCAGATTAGCAAATTTTAAAATATGTGATTTTTAAGGAGAGCAGAAATATATGTGGCTATAAAAGACAATTTGGCATTGAAAACATGCTTGTAAGTAAGTTCAAATGAAAGTCTATTAGGAAAAAGGGAATTAGCTTCTTTAACCACTTTTTTTNNNNAATTAGCTTTTTTAACCCCTTTTTTTTTTTTTTTTTTTGTATGGGAAATTTCTGCAAATAAATAGTATCTCTCAAAAACTTTGCCATTCTCTTCATTTGCCTGCAGCAGTAACCTCTGAAATGTCAAGTTATGATGAATATGTGTTCAAGTTTGTTTTCTATTTTAAATTGTTCAGAGAGAAAAGTCCAATTACTGGCAGGGAGCAAAAGAGGACTTCATTTTTGTAACTCTAGTAATTCAAAACTTTTACTTGCTTCAGCCAAGGGTGCTGCAGCCTCACTTGTGGCAGCAACTTTTGACCGGAGCAATTGGCAAATTCAAGGGATTTGAATTTGGTTTCCATTAAGAAAAATAAGTGACAAGAAGCATTTTTCTGACAGATCTTTATACTTACAATACAACTACTTTCCTCCTTAATCCCTGTTTCCTGGTTGAATTGAAGATCTCACATTGGTGGCGGTGCTTGAGCAATGGGAAGATGCGATTGAGAAACAGCAGTTGCTATTTTGCTGCAGGTCAAGATGGTATCTGTGGGTGGGACTGCTTCCAGCACTCATCAAGAAAAGAAGAAAGACAATATGAAGTCATTGACTTTAATAGATATTTCTAATCAATATTATTATATTTATGGCATTGTAATTTATTATTTTGGTTTGTATTTGCTGAGCCAATTTTGACTCTTACATCTTGGTACATGTAGCTGGAAGGCAAACCTTATGCGTCTTTTCTTTCTCATAAACATGAGTAATATATTCTTTCCTAAAACCTCTCACCACTACAGAAATGCCATTATATCCAGGATGCTTAACATATTTATGCTTTGGATATATAGGATTTGGAAATTTTTAAAATTCATCACCCAACCAGCTAATCAAAAAATTCCCTACCTTTTGCAGCTTGGGGGTGTGAACGCCACCATCAAAAAACCTCAGCAAACATGAAAATTGTGTTAGAGATAACTTTCATACACAGATCATGGGGACAAAAGCTAAATGGCCTCATATTTTTTCATATGTTTTTGTTAAAATAATTTTATTTCAGAAAATGATGTAAATATTTTTCCTTTGAAGCATAATAATTTCCATCACAATGGAAATTATAAGTGGTGCCCACAATTTTTTTCCTCATTCCTATGCAATGCTTGGAGCCTGCTCCTCCTGGTCACGGGCACACAAGGCTGGCTGGCTGCCCCTTAGGAGCCTACCTTCTTGGACACAAGCAGCAGGTGAATGCTGGTGATGACCTCCACATGCCACTTGGAAAAGCTGTGTATGTCCCCACCAGGAGCACATGAGGCTGGCTGGCAATGAACAAAACAGCACTAGGAGGGTCTAGCAGCTCTTGCCTTTGTTACTCCTCAGCTTCCACCAGAGATCAAAAGACATGTTGGAAAAACACAGGAGCATGTCCACATTACTGGACAAAAACCTAACCATTTTCATCTAATATGGTCATGGCACATGATGGTATTTATTTGGGTAGCAGCTGTGTAGACCATCAGCACATCTGCAGGACTTGGGCATGTGAGTCCTGAGATGAGCACAGAATACCTTTCTCACAATCCTACCCACACTGGTGGCTTCTACATGGGCACATAAAAACCTCCTAAGTGTGAACATACAGGTTGTCTAAGTCCCACAACATCAACTTCTGACACACACTCTCTTGTAAAAGCTTTGTAACCACGTTTTTCTCAGTACTATTTGTTTCTAGCATGAATTTCCTGTTTCTTTAGGAAATTGAGCACCCATCCAAAAGACAAGTTTCAGCACCAGGAGTCAAGCCAATGGCCACCTTGCTCTGGCCATGCTCTTTGGGGGCCATGCTCTTAGCTGAGATCCCTTCCAACCAGGCTGGCCAATCATGATAGTGGGGAGCTGTTAGTCTACGTGCATATCAGTTGCTAGAAGGTATAAAATGCATATTACCTAGAGGTGTCACAGTGATTCATTGCCAGAAAAAGCTTCAAAGACTCATCACTCTTGTGGTTAACATTAGGGCCCTTGAGGAATTGTAGTCTGTGAGTTAAACAGACTTGTCTCTGCTGTTCCTTGTTCCCTTGTCATCTTGGTTTTGTCTGTCCAAGCATCTTCTGCCACCACATCGCCAATGTCAGCCTCTGAGTCTTTTGGCCTTCTATTCTTATCCAGTCCCAATCATTTTCCAAGTCCACTATTAAGTACTTATTTTTAAACTTTTCTCTTTCTTGGGTAGAGGAGAGTTTACCTACCTTCAAGCTCTTCCCTTGCTTTTTCTCACTTCTCATCTTTTAAAATCCCATGAGAAGTTATTGAAAAAATATTAGTTGCATCTATTCTGGTTCACAAATTGTAAAGTATCAGAATTGTAACCATGTCATGGTTCTGGGTATTCTTGGCTCGTCTGAGTTAAGGCTGTTCAGATATTTTAGTCTTGTGTGATCATAACTTATCAACACATTTAACTTTCTTTGAATTATGTCTTGCACTTCCTGAGTTAATGAATAAGCATTACAATAGTGCTGCCATTATTTTTATCCTTTTTTTCATTAGTACTCCAATATAACTCCAGCATTTTCTCTCTCAAAATTAATATGTTTACACTGAAACTTGTTTTTCTATGATTTGAAATGTGGTATTTAAGGATAAATTGAAAGGAATATATGGAAGTACTTTGGTCATGTCCACTGTGTAAAATCTGAACAAAAGGAAGCCATCACTTCAAACTTTAAACAACTCTCAACACACTGCTGAAGTATAATGAACTTTGTGTTAGAATTGGGTATCCACCGACTGTCATTGCAACTGGATATGCCTAACTGTATAAGAAACATGTTTTAAACCACTAACACAGGGTGAGGAAGCTCAACACAATAATTTTTTCTTCAGATCCTTACTTTGAAGCCACCACATTTAGCAAGGGAGGTCAAGAATTTTCTGGCTAGAAAAGATGAGGAAAAACCAGTTTACTACATTTGAAATATTTCATCAAATATATGAGGTTTGTCTCATCCAAGAAATATTTCAGTAGAAATCCAATTGAACTATTGATGTGTTTTGTCAAGGGAGATACCCTGAGGCACGTACTCAGCAAGGTGAATTAAAAACTGAATTCTTGAGAAAGTCAATCTCCATGTTATTGAAAGGAGTGAAACTGAAAGGACATCCTTACCCTGATCAACCACGGGATCCACAACTTCTGGAGAAGTGGAAGAATGATATATATATATACAACTAGAAATGTTGATTGCTTAATAACATTTCATTTTTCTGATAAGCAACTGATAACTTTTAAAAATCAACAAATAGTCTGTCCCTTCTCCTCTGTTTGCTCTTCTATGCACTTTGGTGCTTACTTTGAGTTTGATAATGATGACTTTATAAAATGCATCTGAACATTGCAGTTGCACACTTTTTGACAGGAATGTAAGAATAATGCTGCTATGACTTTGACATTATCAATGTAATCAAAGGGCAGTGAAAAGCAAAATATAATTTTTTTTTCTCACAGGTTTTAGTAAAATAAGTACATTATTTAATTGTCATGTGGCTGAATGAAAGAATTAGATCTAAATTAAATGTTACCAATACCGAGATACCACATTCGCTAAGGAGAGCAACCTAACCTTAATATTACCAACAACTTACTACCAAATGGTTTCTTATCTTGTCATTTCTAATTGAAGCACAGTGTTGACAAACTTGTGCCTTTGTGTTGTTTCAGTAAAAATTTGAAGGGTGTCTAGACAATACTGGAAAGTTTAGATAAAAATGGGATTAAGCTGTTGTATTTCAAGGGCTGCAAAACAATCAGAATTAAGCTTCTTCAAAATCACCATATCCATTCACCTCATCCAACTACAATATGCTTCTCTTAAGGAATTTGTTAAGGAATAGGGAAGTTAGCTGTGTTTTCTCTCTCTCTACTCTCAAAAAGAGCAATATGCCAGAAATATTCTGTATGTAAATAATGTTGAGTTATATTTTGCCAGGAAAGTCTGCCAAGTAGAGTAAGACATAGATGTAGTGCAGCCCCAGGGAAAGCAAATGGAAATTCCTGGTAACTGGAACAAAGAGGATGTCCAACTCTCACTGTACTCATGATTTAAAGTATATACAGAACTGCAATTCTCAATGCTGCTGCTCAGCTATTGCATATCCCAGCAATACTCACTCCCTACAGAAAGCCCTCTACTCAGATGTCCTTTTTAATAGTATATCAAATAATTATAGTATCAAAGAATGGCTTGGCTTAGAAGAGACCTTAGAGATCATCTGGTTTTAAGCTCCCTGCCATGAACAGGGACATCTTCCACCAGACCTGGTTGCTCCAAGCCCCGTCCAATCTGGCCTTGAGCACTTCCAGAGATGGGGCATCCACGACTTTTCTGAGCAACCTGTGCCAGGGCATCACCACTGTCACAGTAAAGAATTTCTTTCTAATATCTAACCTAAACCAATCTTCTTTCAGTTTGAAGACATTCACCCTTGTCTTGTCACTCCACACTCTTGT
Source organism: Hypocryptadius cinnamomeus (assembly GCA_013400635.1). Taxonomy (NCBI): domain Eukaryota; kingdom Metazoa; phylum Chordata; class Aves; order Passeriformes; family Zosteropidae; genus Hypocryptadius; species Hypocryptadius cinnamomeus. The sequence continues at coordinate 30,566 of VYZP01049296.1, read as the reverse complement.
AAAAAGTCCCTCTCCATTTTTCTTGTGGAGCCCCTTTTTAGGGACTGGAAGGTCACCTCAAAGCCTGCTCTTCTCCAGGCTGAACAATCCCCATTGTCTCAGACTTTCCCTATAGCAGAGGAGCTCCCTCCCTCTGATCACCTTGGTGCCTCCTCTGGACTCTCTCCAGCAGCTCCATGTCCTTCCTGTGCTGGGACCCCAGGGCTGGAGGCAGCTCTGCAGGTGGGGTCTCACCAGAGCGGGGCAGAGGGGCAGAATCCCCTCCCTCCCCTGCTGCCCACGGGCTCTGGGTGCAGCCCAGGACACACTTGGCTCTCTGGGCTGGGAGTGCCCATGGCTGGCTCATGTCCAGCTCTCACCCACAGCACCCCCAAGTCCTTCTGGGCAGGGCTGCTCTCGATCTGTTCATGCCCAGCCTGGGCTGGCACCAGGGATTGCCCTGACCCAGGTGCAGCGCCAGAGCTTGATCTTGTGAAACCTCATGAGATTCCCATGGGCCATTGCTCAAGTTTCTTCTGATGGCATCCTGTCTTTCGGGAGTGTCTGTTGCACTCTCAGCTTGGTGTCATCTGCAGAATTGCTGTATGCACTCAATCCTTTAATCTGTGTCATTAGTGAAGATAATAGCACCAGTCCCAAAAGGGGCCCCTAAAGGACCCATCTCCTGGTCTTTTATTTGCATCATTGCAATGATCCATAGTCTGAGGACTAGGGATGGGTAAGGCTACAGGCCAAGAAAGCTACAGCCCATGGCAGAACTTTACACACCACTGCTTTGATCGACCCTAGTTGTCAGCCTGGGAGAGTTGGAGGAATATCTGCACTGAAAGCACTGGAGTTCACTCTTTGGTACCGCATTTGTGGCTTCCTTGCTTGCCAGCCCAACAGCAAAAACAGGCAGGCTGCCTGTCTTGCACATGGAGAGGACAGCAGCCTGTCCCCTCACTCTAGAGCCCAGACCAGCAATGCAAGGGGCTGCTGCCTCCCCTCCAAAAGTGGCAGCTCCTTTGGCATCACTCCTGGTGGGACTGAAGCCTGTGAATGGAGATTTTGCGTCCTGCCAGAACTGCCCTCCATCCTGCTGGAGTTTTTTCACTAGCTGACCTGATGTGTACTTCAAGATAAAACTATCCCAAAAGCCATTGGGGTATCCCATTGGATAATGTAACCTGTAGAATGAGTGAGGCTAAGACAGCTGGAATTCAGGTAAAATGTGCATATCCATTTCACCTTATTCCCATATTATACTAAGACTGTTCAAAGTTTCATGTCCTTTCCAAGACCTGGGCACAAACCTCATCCCTGTATAGTCCCTGCCTGCAGGCCCTGAGTTGCATCCTGTGCCCAGGCTGGCTGCTGGCACCTGCCTGCTCTCTCAACCCTGCTGCTACTCCTGCCTGCTCTCTCCAGAAGTCTGCTTCCAGATAACCCAAGTGCTCTCCAGTGCTCTGTCTTTAACTTTCCTCTTGCATGCTCATGCCTAGCATGTCCACTAGTAACAGGCAGTCTGGGTGAAGGACAGAAGATGGGGAATGCTGTGTATTTTCCACCCATTCCCAGCAGGAAGCACCAGTCCAGACCTGCTACTGGTGTTGGTTAGTTTCAGTCATAGCTTGACTGTAACAAAACATTTTCCACAAGTTCTGTGTGATCAGGAAATGTAGTTCATAGAAGAGGCATTAACATGGAGTGTGAACACAAGACAAGTTTAATTTAGCAGAGGTTTGAGCTCAGGCAATGAAGAACTCAGGTTTGTGCATAGTCTTGAGAGCTGCAAGGTGGACATGTCTGACTTTCAAAGTGAAGTAAATGGGGTGGAGAGGAAAATGTGACTTTGGATTTAGATCTGTGCTTAAGCAGTGCTAGGGAGGAGGTTCTCCACCACAGAGAGGCAGAAACCTTTTCTCTGGGGACCCACGTGAAGCACAGGCAGGAGCCACGTGCTAGCGTGGTGCTGACTGGCTGCACACAGCCTGACAAGTGGCCACCTAACAAGAACATACCAGTGAGCAAACCTACATCCTCTGATGTCACAGCAAGACACTCAAAAATTTAACAAAAGAGGGGGAGGTCACAGGGAGAAAAAATAGAAATCATGGGAGTTTTTAATGTGTTCTTCCCCCAGCACAGGAGATGAGGGATGCCTTATTGGGAACTGTCCTTGGACAGTAAGGTCACAACCTGCAGGGGATTAAAAGCCAAATATTTGTTCAGCTGCAGCTGCTCTGTATCCACTCAAAGTCAGTGGGGACTTAGAGGAAAGTGGGAGCCAGTGCCTGCTGAAAATAGAAGTGGGGTCTAGTAGGTTAAACTAAACTGGGATTTCACAGCCTAGATGACCAGGTTGAAATGAGGCTCTGACTGGGAAATGCCTTCTCACTCACACAAGTGTGTCTCCCTTTAATATCTCTTGATGAAAATTCTGAGCAGCTGGAGGTAACCCGCTTTGGCATTTCGGTGTTACGACTATTTGTGTGTTGGAAGCCAATGTCTTACCCATGCTTTTGAGGACTGTTGCATAAAGAATTTAAAAGCCCTCTGGCACTGATATTTGTATAAAACCAGACATTACAGTGGCTTATGTATTGAGAGGTTGCTAATCCATTTCCTGGTTTTTGGGTCTTGGTCACTGAGTGTTATGCAGTGTGAAAGAAATAAAAGCTGTTTCTTTCAGCACTGTTTTAATGGAAGAGACACACACTGACTTCCTAATTTCTGGCAAAAAGACAGAGAAGCAGCAGTGCCATGATTTGTGAAACAAAGACCCTGCTGCCTGAGACTCCACGTTAAGCAAGTTCTTCACATATGGTATGCCAGTTTTCAGTGTATGCTACACAGGCATTCACACAAAAATAGCTCGATCAGATTGACTGAGAGCAGGGCTTTTGCTTTTTCACTTCAAATACTATTTTCTTTCTTCTTGTTTTGTTTTGTTTTGGGTTTTTGTTAAAAGAAGCTGGTAAAAATGAAAAAAAAAAGGAAAAATAAATTTTAAAAAAGGTAAAAGAAAGATCATAGAAACGTAAATTCATGATGATCCTGTTATATTCTATATGTACACATGTAGCTCAAAATAGAGAGCTACTGAAAAACTGGCAAAAAAATATTTGTGACCATGGTCTTTGGAAACATTAATGCAAAGTTTAGCATCATGTTGTATAGGGTGAAATAACTGAAATTCATAAATGGAAGTACAGCAAATAAATTTAATCATATTACTTAAAAGCAAGAGAATTTAGAAATGTTAACAAATATTGTTCAGAAAGTAAGATATTTTGCTGGAAAAAGTAGACTGCAGGGTACAAACGTGTACACAATGATATATATAATTTTGAGAAAAAACCCAAAAATCTAGGAGATATAAGGCAGTTTAGATGCAACAATCTTTTCAGATAAATTCATTTCTTAAAAGGTTAAAATTTCTTTGAAAGACAAACCATCATTATCTGTGAGTATTTCCTAATTTCTCAGTTTATGGGTTTTTATCATTGTACTGGAGCTGAATAGTATATAGAATCATCATAGAATCATAGAATGGCCTGGGTTAGAAGGGACCTTAAAGATCATTTAGCTACTCCACTGCTGTGGGCAGGGGCACATTTCACTAGACCAGGTTGCTTAGAGCTCCTTTTAATTCCTCTTTAGATGAAAATGTCTAGATGTTCATTGCCAAGAAATGTTTAAAGCAGATTCTTGCATATTGAAATTCAGTGCTTGTCATTTTTGTAGTAACAATTACCTGAATGATAAGAGTTGTTTCTCTTAGGAGAAGAAACACAGGTGGCACACATGAATTACTCCTTTGGCGCAGTTCTAGTTATTTGCAAGGAATTTGCGTGCAATATCTTTTTCCTGGGGCTATGAAAAGGTGGTGTGGAACGAAGGAAAGAAATGCTTGTGCCAGTGCTCTTGTCTCATGATAGGAGTCCGAGTATAAGCCTAGTTTTCATTTATTTCAGAACTTCCTATTTTTCTCTTAAATCTCAGAGAAAGGTGTTCAAGAAGGTCTCCTTGTTTTGCACTAATAACCAGCTCTGTAGTAGAAATTACTATATATTATTTGAAATTTCATAGAATTTTATAATTTTGGTTGAAAAAGGCCCTCAAGAACATTGAATCCAACCATAACAATGTCTAATCCACCACTACACCGTGTCCCTAAGTCCCACATCTACCCATCTTTTAAATACCTCCAGGGATAGTGATTGTACCACCTCCCTGGGCAGCCTGTTCAAATGCCTGGTGACCCTTTTCATGAAGAAGTTCTCCTGTGTCTCCAATTTAAACCTCTGCTGGTGTAACTTGTGATCATTTTCTCTCATCCTGTCACTAGTCACCTGGGAAAAGAGTCTGACCCCTGTCTGGATACAGGTTTGTCACCCCCAGGATTATCTCTATCCAGCCTGTTTTTCTCCCTTTCTCCGTAAAACCTCATTTAAAGCTGTTGCAATGAACCTGACACCTTGCCTCAGAGTGGGAAAAGGATTGCTGCAGTTAGACTGCAACTTTTCCCACTCTGAGACAGGTGTACCCCATCTGCTGCCTGCAGGTCTGGTGTCATGTAGCCCAACCCATGGTCAAAACTCCTACCAGTCATGGAGCCAGGTATTGATCTGCTGAGCCTTTGTGTTTCTTTCCTCATCGTTTCCTCTCACTGGAAAGATAGAGGAGAATAGTGCTTGCACTCCTGATCCCTTAACCAGTCACCCCAAAGCCCTGAAACCTCTCTTGATTGCCCTTGGACTCCTTATTGTAACTTTGTCACTTCCTGCACAGAAAATCAGTAGTGGATAATAATCCAAGGGCTGGACCTGTTTACAATGGTTAAAAATCTTCATTGGTCTCTTGAAAGTATTCCCTAAGAGGTTATACCTTTCTCACAGAGCAAGTGTTTGTTTTGATTTTGGCAAATGCTTTGTTAAATCTGATAGAACTTGACAAAACCACTTTAAGTGTATGTAGATTATGTCTAGACATTGAAACACTAACTACTGTACATGAAAAAGTAGATAAATACACTATTTTTTGTGTATAACTGACCACAAAAATGTTTTAGATAAATTGGATAGGACGAAAAACTATTTTCCAGGATATTTTTCTTTACTTAGATTTCAGAAGTAAATGCAGTTAAGAGAAAGTAAAATTTCTGAACCTTCCTACGGCTTTTAACTTTGAAGAAAAAAGTACTGGCCTGAATGCAGCTATTTGGGGCAGAAAGCATACAGAGAAAACTTTCATTCTCCCATTCTTACATTGAGACAGACATACAAGTATATCATGCCAGAAACTAGAAATAAACAATAAGTTTAAAAAGTCTGGACACTGCCTTTTACCACTTTCCACATATGGTTGCTTTTATGAGAAATGAGATTATGAGTATCACAACTCTTGCATCTGAAGAAGACAGCTCACTTGTGAGTTTGTGAGTTTGGGAAGTCCATGACACAATGTTGTTTCAAGCAGTTTTTCAAAGTAATTGAGATGAGAAGTTGAAACCTCCTGCATCTAATGGTTGTATTCTGCATCCCATATGTTGGGTTAACAGTTTCTTTCAGTTTCTGAAGAAGGCTTGTATTTTCTTTCTTGTAAAGATCAAGTCTAATGGAGAGTTAATCTACTTCAGTGAAGAGAACTTAATTACATTCTTACAGATAACTCTAGATAAGATTTCAGGATGTTTTTACTTTGTAGTTGCACAGAAGGAGAAAGAAAACATTCATAGTGTCATACATAAAGAAATCACATGGTATTTTACAGCCCAGCCACTGAATCACTCAATAAATGTGTTCAACTCCACTTACTAACACCACACAACAGATATGTCAGTCTAGATAAGGCATTGCAAAAGAAAGACTATCATTCCCAAATTGTCATTTTCTAGGAACAGAAACAAAATCAGCCCCTAATGAGTCTGGGTTCTGGTAGTCAGATTATAGATATTCCAAAACTTATTGCAGAGAAATTGGAAAAATCCCTACAAAGCAAGCTATTTGAACTCCATTATATTTTAAGAGTGGGAACTACATGACTTCTAAAATAACTGAGGTTACAAAATAGCTCACATTGCCTGTCCTAAAGAGAAAGGTACCCACTAATTTCTTCAAAAAGTTGCTTTCAACATAAGGAACATATACAACTAATTGAAAAGGTTCTGCATTTCATTATTTTCATTTTTACCTTTAATTCTATGTGAATTTGCCATACTTTTCCAGTTCTGAAAGAGCAGATCCCATACATGGGCTAAAGTTTTGGGTACTTAGTACAGTCTCTCCTAAGCAAGGATTGAAGGACATGGCTGGCGAATGTCCTGTTCCAATCCTAATAATAGGAATTATATTTTAGAAAGTGACAAAATAAAGCTAATTTCCAGTGGAAATCAACAGAAGTAGTAGCATAAAGAAGTCTATACAAACTGATCCCACTCTCTCATAATGGATTTCTTGTTTTCTGGGTGAAATATGTTAATTTTTAGCCATGTTTGACTAATCTGAACACTATATTATCATATGCAGCATATATGGATGGATATGTACCCCACCAAGAGGGAATGGCTAAAATAGATGCAGCTTTACTGCAGGGTGGCTTGGGAGGTAGAACCAGAGGGAAGGACACCACAATGGGTGTCCTTACCTAGAAGTACTGTTGGATGAAACTTTCCATAAACAGCTGAAAGAAGCTTCAAATTTGCAGGTCCTGGTCCTCATGAGAGACTTGAGCCATCATAACATCTTCTGGAAGACACTTGCATGTGTCATGTCTAATGTATACACATGCAGCATTTCAGATCATTGTTCCGGGCGAGTTAATTTTCCATCGTTTAACCAAAGGCAAACTTCTGTACCGGAATTTTAGCCAGAAACAGAAATGTCATACAAGCACAGTCTCAGGTTCTCTATTCTATTCCATTCTACTCTACTCTATTCTATTCTATTCTATTCTATTCTATTCTATTCTATTCTATTCTATTCTATCCTCCCAATATTTGATGTAGTACTGGATGAGGACAAAAAGGAAAGAAGACAGTTTATCCCACAAGCCTCTGAGATCATTATTGATGACATGTTAGGAAAAGATGAGCAACAAAATGAAAATCACAAACTTAATACCACAGATCTTCCAATAAACATTATCTTACGTACCTCCCCAAGGCAACACCAGCTCACCAGTGGAGAATCCTATTTTCTGGTTGGGGGTGACCATGTTTGTGGGGAACAGAGGAAATACATGGACAGGCCAAGAGCCAAAACTGTACTTAACACAGCATCAACATGAGGTATTTGTAAGTCTCTGATTAAACCAATGTGATCTTCATCATTAAAAAAAAAAAAAAAAATCAAACCCAGAAAGGTATTACCGAGTTGGCTCATGATATTCTCCCTCTGTAAATATTTATCCTATTAGAAGAGTGATTTTCAGGGAAATTCCTTGAGACTCTGGGGACTGCTATCCCATTCTGAGAAAGTATTTCATTCATTACTGAACTCTGGTAGAGAAAAAAAGATCTACCCAGAAAAAATACTTTTGTGAAAGAAGATTTTAATGTAGAAGCTGGGATAGAAGCTGTTTGGCTTGGAAAAGCCAATGGTGAGTAAAGACAGTACTGTGGTTGTCTTCCCTCTTTTGATGGTGATACTTACAGAGAGAATTCTGCCTTGGCCTCTCTGAAGCCAGTGATTATCATAACTAAGGGCAAGTATAAAGGAATAAGATTATTTAAAAAAATTAAATCATAGTGGGTAAGGTTTCAATTAAATTAGAACTGGCAGGGATTATGACAGGCAAATGGAGCTATTTTTAAAACATTACTAGTTAGAAAATGAGGGAAGGAAACAGCTGATACTTCAAAAGGCAATATAAACAATGGCAATACTTTTTTGTTCATAAAAATACACAGAGCTGGAACAGCTGTCAAGAGATCTACACCCTTCCTCAAGGCATAATCATATATATCTACACTATTTCTCACAGAGGACCTGTCAGCATGTACTTGATCACACCAAGCTATGAAAATATGATTGTTCTAGACAAATTTCTGAAGTGCTTCTATTCAAACAATGTTTACTCATGTCTGTGCTATACCATAGCTTAGGGTCGTTGATCAATATCTTTCCTACCTGGTGCAAAGAGAGCACTGTGCTCTTTGCATTTGTTTTCTTTACTCTTGAGAGATGTTATCTTTCTTCAGAGTACTTGTACTTGAACTGAACAACCAAAATTTGTTCAAACTACTTTTAAAGATCAGACTTCTCACAGTTCATAGTCAACATTTCTTTTTTAAGAGAAACTAGACGCAACTTTCCAGCTGAGAGATTACGAGTCATGTTGAAAATGACATGGTAATTTACAAATTGTAGTATGAGGTTTGCTTTTCCTTTTTCCTTTTCTTAAATTGGTAAGTCATGCTCAGTTTTAATAGCATTTTTTGCTTTAATCCTAGTAACAGAAAGTTAAATGTGGCTAGATGTTTAATTTACAGGATTTTAAAAATAGGAGTATTTCATCACTTTCCTTCCCCCCAATGCCAAGGATGCTAGAGGAGAGCTGTTACAATTCCCTAGAAAAAAAGGAAATAAATTTTGGGGATTTCACAAATTTCATAAACATTTTTCTCTTTGCTTTAGAAATTATCCACATCTTACCCATCTGAATCTTTGTTTGTTTTCTGTTTTGTTTGTTTTGCTCCAAAGCATGACAAAGAAGGGCAGCAGAGCTGGAGAAAGGGCTGGAGCACAAGTCTGATGAGGAACAGCTGAGGGAGCTGGGGGTGTTTATCCTGGAGGAAAGAAGGCTCGGAGGGACCTTGACAACTCCCTGAGAGGACTCATAGCCAGGTGGGGATTTGCCTCTTCTCCCAGGGAATAAGAAATAGGACAAGAGGAAATGGCCTCAAGTTGTATCAGGGGAGGTTTAGATCACGAAAAATTTCTTCCCTGAAAGGGTTGTCAAGCACTGAAACAGGCTGCCCAAGGAAGTGCTGGAATCACCATCCATGAAATTGTTCAAAAAGCTTGTAGATGTGGTACTTAGGGACACAGTTTAGTAGTGGACTTGACACTGTGAAGTTAATGGCTTGACTCAGTGATCCTAGAGGTCTTTTCCAAACTAAGTTGTTCTTTGATTTTCAGAACAGATGTTTGATTTTGTATTTTCATCTTCAAACTGAAAACTATTCCATCACTAAAATGGAAGTTTAAGAAGAATCAACAACACATGTTTATAAATGTCCTCAAAGAGTCTGAGCAGAAGGATGTTTAGTATTGCAAGACTCAAAGAGTAGGAGTGAGTGAAGTAGAATGTCCAAGAGAAATTCTGTGTCAAGATGATGTCCTATGATGCCAACACTCCTTTTCCAAGTTATGATTATACACTGTTAAATTATCATATATAGCATGCTCAGGGAATGGATTGAATTTATATGGCCATATCTGAGTTTCTCACTCTCAATGGGTGTCTTGCTTCCCACTTGGATTGACCCTTTTGTGTGTCCTTGTGCCTGCTGCTGCTTTGAGAGTTCATTTGGTGTGGCAGGGAAATCCCCAATTCCAGGAAGAGGCTTCTTGGGTTGTACACCTTCCTGAGTACAGGGCCTGCAAGGTTTTGTGCTTCCTGGTGGAAAAGTCCTGGGATTCCTGGACATTTGGAGGGAGTGGGTGGCCTGGTTCTGACTCAGCAGAACCATGTACATGCCAAACTGAGGAAGATGGGGAGGACAAATTCCAGTAATAAGATGAGCTTCAGAGAAATTGTGGAGGTGAAAGGACAGCAATGAGACACCCAGAAATTACCCCACTGCATCCGTCATGAGCTAAACCATGGTCTTGTCCAAAGACTCAGTACCAGCGTCCCACATTTGATGAGTGGCAGCAAGGAGGCCAAGACTAAGCTTAATCTCTTCTTTTGCCCAGCATAGGACTGAAACAGACCTAGGAGAACAGAAAATCAAGATCAAGGCCCATAATGCTCCAATTATTCTATTGTCCTGTGTCAAGTAATTAATACTTCGAAAAAGAGTACTAGAAGCTGGTCATGTAGGAAACGGATGCTGCCTAGGCTTACTAACACAGTTTCTGATGTCAGTGGTTCAAGGATTTCCTCAGCTGGAGGCAGCTTTCTACCAGTGATATTCAGTGGCCCTCAGAGGACGTGCCCAGCATGGCCTAGTCTAAGCCCTGCCTGATTTCATTCAAATATTTTGTTTCCATGGCTCCTACAGTGATTTGCACCACAGATTGATGACGAGTTCTGTAGGAAAATGCTTCCATTGTCTGGTTTAAATCTGATGTTTAAGAGTTTCAAATGCCTTTTGCCCTAAGAAACAGTGCAAATTCATTCCCTAGTCACTCCTTTTCCTGTCCATTGGAAATTTTACAAATCCCCGTCCCCAGTTATGTCTTGCTGGTAAAAGAGCTGCTAAGTCTCCTGTCACAGAGACTCCACCTTTTTTCCTTTTCTGATTTGTCTTTTTAGTCATATAAGAGAACCATAACTGGACTTATTTTTCATAATGAAATATGTGAATCTACACAATTGCAGAATCATCTTTGTTTGTTTTCATCTCTTTTCCAATTCATGTAACTTTAGGAATAATATTGCAGCCACAACAACAAAGAAAAGCTTTAGATTAAAACCACATGTTCTGTTGAAAGACATTATCCATAAATATTGTATTCTTAAGGGGTTATGGTATCTTATTTGCCTGTTTTGGATGCTTCTGCATATGGAATTAGTGGCTCTAACATCGACGATCTGAATAATTATATCTTACTTATAAAACACTGGTAGGGCAATTTCTTCACATATAAATCCACATTATGTTCATTCACATGTTCTTCACACTGTGTTTCATTTGTCACTATTGAATGCCATTTCAGCACTCTGTCACTCCATACCATGCAAATTCTAGAATAAGACTAGCTGGCAGAAGTTGCTCTGAAAAATGTCTATTATTTTATATAACGTTTGCAAAAGTTGTCATCTCACTGTCCAACATACGAGAGGGTCAATATTAATTCTTGACAAAACCTGTTGACAATGTCCTTTCACGATGAAACATCACAACTTATTCCTACAATTTATTTCTCAACATTTAGCTAGTTGTTAGTCAACTTAACGCTCCCATGACAGTTTACTTTCTTTAAGAGACTTTCAGAGGAGATCTCGTAAAAAGCTTTTTGCAATTCCCACTGTGATGTGTGACTGACTCACCTTACACATGCAATTGCTTCAGAGTAAACCAGTAATGCTGGTGATGCACAGTTTCCTACAAACCCAGAGCTCTTCCTGAGTCTGTCTCTGCTATCTGCAGATTCTCTCTTTTATTGCTGTAGTCATACATTTACCCAGCACTGCAATCAGATTTAGTGGTAGTTAGATTTCTGGTCCACTCCTGGACACCCACAGAGATTCTGGGGCCACACTTGACACCATCCAGTCCTTGTCTGCCAGGGCATTTTTGACCAGAAGTGCCACACTGCTGCTGCCATCTCAGCTATTTCATGTCTTGTTCTTTTCAAGCTAAACCTGAAGGTTTTTCGCTCTTCAACCTCTCATTCAAAGCTGTTTTCTGAGAAAACCAAAATTTTCTTCTCAGCCAAATCCTTTGAGTTTTCATGTGCCAAAAATGGAGCAATGAAATACTTTACTGCTACAAGTATTTTACTAGAGCATTCCTTTACTTTTTTTTGTCTGTTAAGTCCACAGCTTCCTTGGAATGGTGTCAGCTTTCAGAAGAAATGAAAACACACTCATTATTTTGTTTTATGTCTTTAGGTAGTTCTTCTGTTTGTCTGCCCTATAGTGGTTTCATGTCTAATTTCTTAAAAATTCATTGGTGTCTCTACATTTCATTTGTGCTTGACTCCTGTATTAAAAATGCCTTGTCTTACAACCAGATAACCATAATTCTGCTGTGGAACTCAGGTACTTTTTGTGTGCATGTGCATGTGTCGTCTTTACAGTCCCCATTCTTCTGCCATAAACATTTACTTGGTTTAGTAAGTAACATATCCATGATGCTTGCAAATGACTTATATTTTGACCTATTCTTCCCAAGCTCCCTCTAACAAGTTTCATTATTTTTATGTTGATCAGCACCCACACCCAGACCATTTAAATAAAATATTAATTCATCAGAGGTTTTCTTCTCCTTCTGTAAGAACACTGCTCTTGAGCACCTTCCAGCAAGTTCAAAAGGTGTCTGAGGCTTATAGATTGAGGCAGGCTGCTTGGATTTTCTACAGCTAATCTAACATTGACTTTCTTCTTGCCAGTTCTCTGACAAGTTCATTCAAGAGGTAATAACTTACAGTGTCTAAAATTTCAGTCCCTGGATCATAATCTGATGTGATATTTTCATTGTTAATCAGGTGGCATGGGAACAACTGGAGTATCCCATTGCTAGAGCGTTTTCTCAAAAATATGAAACTCCATGAGAAGTAAATAATTCTCTATGTGGCCTGATATAATTTGTCAGACTTACTTCTTTGTCTACAATCAAATCTCTTAGCTATCTTTTCAGTGAATCAGTGTGTAGTTTTAGAAGAGGTTATGAGAAAAACTAGGATCTCAGAGAATCTGAGTAAGAAGTGGATGAAACATCATGAAACCATTAAGATAGGTCTCAGGTTGCTCAGAGCTGGTAAACAGTGCAAATTCTTGGAGCAGTTACTCTCCATCGTGTTAAGAAACACACTAGAGAAAGGCACTTCATATTGATAATAGCAAATCCCAGTGGATTAAAATCCTATACCTGAACAGGAGAGAACTAACATTAGCGCTGTAGTACTGCCCACTCAACTACGACAGAGACAGGAATATGCTGAGAAAGAGCAGAGATGCTGCTGATGAAAATGAAAAAAAAGGCAAAAATATAAAAAAAACTGTGTAAAGTAGAATAATGCAGGCAAACAATTTTTATTTTTTTTGTTTTTAACCATGAGAAAACATTCTTAAAACACAAAGTATTCTTGAGCTTCAATAACACTCTGCTTAGAAGTCCAAAACTACTGAAGAAGTATTTGGCACTCTAGTTTTTTTCAAATTTTTAGCACTTCAACACTTGGCAGCTGCTGCCATTTAAACCAAATATAGGAAGGAAATGAGTACTTTTGAAAAGGGTACTTCTGAGATGAGTGCCTGATGAGGAGAACCACACTGCAATGGGTATGACTGTGTATAGCCAAGCAGCTATGTTTACTCTGCTGCTTACATGGGTATTTGATGTGCAAGTCTCCAAGTTATTGGAGGCAAAAGCCAGAAAGCCCAGCTCATGCAAAGCTGTGGGACTCCGTGCAGACTTCTAGCAACCTTCTAAAAATAGCACTGCAATGTCACTTTTTGGGATGCTTACTAGGATAGGCATAATGCAAGGCTGAGACTATAGTGGGGTTTTTCGACCAGGTGGCCGTAGCATAGCCATACTTGAGCAATAGGAAATGATAAGAGGGTGCCCTTCAAGCCTTGCATGGTTTATTTCCATTTCTGTGAACTGATTATTCACTTTATTATGTATTGGTCTTCTTAATAATTGACTTGTTTTGCTAAAATCACAGAAGGTTGGAAGGCACTTTAGAGATCATCTGGTTCCAACCCCCCTGCTGTGGGCAGGGACCTTCCACTAGACCAGGTTGCTCAGAGCTCTGTCCAGCCTGGCCTTGAACACTTCCAGGGATGGGGCATCCACATCTTCCCTGGGCAGCCTGTGCCAGGGCCTCACCACTGTCACAAAAAATGTCTTCTTAATATCCAATCTACTCTCTTTCAGTTTGAAGACATTCACCCTTGTCCTGTCACTCCATGTCATTGTGAACAGTCCCTCTCCATCCTTATGAGCTCCCTTCAGGAACTGGAAGGCCACAATTAGGTCACCTCAAAGCCTTCTCTTCTCCAGGCTGAATAATCCCCATTGTCTCAGACTTTCCCTATAGCAGAGGAGCTCCCTCCCTCTGATCACCTTGGTGCTTCCTCTGGGCTCTCTCCAGCAGCTCCATGTCCTTCTTGTGCTGGGACCCCAGGGCTGGAGGCAGCTCTGCAGGTGGGGTCTCACCAGAGCGGGGCAGAGGGGCAGAATCCCCTCCCTCCCCTGCTGCCCACGGGCTCTGGGTGCAGCCCAGGACACACTTGGCTCTCTGGACTGCATCTAAATGATGGAGTGAAATTCACAGCACTGCAATAAAAATCTGTGTAATAATGATAGTAATCTATTGTGATTGAAAGAAGGAATAAGCACAGTGTTAATATTTCCTACTGTGACATTCTGCAAGTGTGTTTCCTGGTCACAAAAGACCATCTTTGCTCACAGAAGTTTACAGTATTTTCTACTGAGGGCCTTGTGGTATTTGAAGTCTAATTTGGAGTAATGGTTATAGCTGGAACCACTTTTCAAACAGAGGCAAAGTGAGGCAAAGTTTAATAAAAGCTTTGAAGCAAGAGCAGTTCTAGGCATGAATCTGCAGTTGGAGTTTGAAGCCTGTTTGATGGCATGATCAACCAGTTTAAAGTCTTGATTCTCTTGCTTTCTGGGGTTTTTCTCTTGAACACCCAAAATGAAGTCAGATATTTGTGATATCTAATATCACATATTAGCATAATGTATGCTAATACATTACCTAATACAGTACCTAGACAGTTGATTCTACAATTGTCAGGATTAGTAGACCATAATTAATGTAGCTACTTGAGGAGCAAACAAACACGGGTCCAAATTTCAAGAAAGGAAAAAGTGTCATAACTCAATTTCCAAGTCAATCATCAACATCAGGGTTACATGGTTTGTGTGGAAAATAAACTGAAAAAGAGTTCTTATGGTATAAACTGTAGGAACAGATTGTGCAAATTTCATATCACAGAGGGTAATAAGAGAAAAGTTATTGTAATATATGTCATGTAGTTTGGAAAGGAGAAAGTCAGACAGAGACCACACTTTCTGAGCAGGAAGAAGCAACATATCCTACCCTCTGCAAGCCTGAACAATATTCCATTTGCATTATCTTAAAAAAAATTAACCAGGACTCCAAACATAAAATCAACCTTTAATGTCTTCATTACTGATTTCACAATACAATTTCTGAAAGTTGTTACTAATTGAAATACACAGGCTAACAAAAGTGCCTTGATTTTACTCAGCAACTAGTACAGCATGTCTGCTTGATTAATCTTGAATGGGAGAAAATTAATTTCATGGAACTTCCATGGGAAAAATCTGTGGAAATATGTGGGAAAGTAGCTGGAAAAAATTTCACTTCAGGCAGAAACAAACAAGTTACCTAAGAGGTTCACTGGAGATCTCAAAATTATATTGGTAAGAAACCAATAAAATAAGAAAGCCCCAAACAAAACCATCGAAAAAAAGACCACACCAACATCTGAAGATATTTATTACAAGAGTGTTTATAGTGAACTGATTAAGAAATCAGTTTGGAGGAAGCTCTGTGAAAAATAATATGCTAAACTGGGGTTAGTTCTGTAAACTGTAATTCCTCTCACCATGCTGATTAACAGCTAGTGGAGTACAAGGAAGTGGGAATTAGGTTCTACAAGATCACTCAAGACATGTTCGTGAAAAATAACACATGGGCAACTGGGACATACCATGTCACAATGACAAATTCAGAAAACAAAATAGTAGAGTAGAAACTAGTATTGATAGACTTGCATTGTATTGCAGAAAGGCCATGAGACAGTCCTACTAAAAATAAGGAAAAAGGTCTGTTAAAAGTTTTGTGTTGTGCATGTGAAGGTTCTTAATTCTTTGAGTCATAGAACCAGAGAATGGTTTGGGTTGGAAGGGACCTTACAGACCATCTAATTCCAACCCCCTGCCATGGGCAGGGACAAGTTCCACTAGACCAGGTTGCTCAAAGCCCTCGCCAGCCTGGTCTTGAAGCACTTACGGTGATGGGGCATCCACAACTTCTCTTGGCAACCTGTTCCAGCACCTCATCGGCCTCACAGTAAGGAATTTCTTCCTCTTATGTGATCTAAGTCTGCCCTCTGGCAGCTTAAAGCCATTCCCCGTTGTTCTATCACTACCCTTGTCAGAAATCCTTCTCTGACCTTTGTGTAGCTCACTTCGGTTATTGGAAGGGGATGCAACATCTTGCTGGAGCATTCTCTTGCTCAGACTGAATAATCCTAACTCTCTCAGCCTGTCTTCATAATCAAAACACAATACAACACAACATCTCATCAAATTACCAACAAGTAAACCTGTAGGAAACACCAGGTGCCTGGTGCAGCCCAGGTCACCATGACATTACCATCACTGGCTCTGGAGGATATAATGACAATGAATAACCACTTTCTTAGCAAGTCAAATCTCAGAGTAGCTTCAGAAATATTTCAAATGAATTTGAACTCAATTCCCATTATGCCAAATGTCATGCTCTGAAACAATCAAAAGGTTCTAAGTAAACATTAGGAGGCAAGAATCTTAATACTTTGTAGCAAGGAATTGAATAATGCTCTTTAATGGTGCAGCATCTTCAGATTTCTGAGTGTTTGACAACTGAAACTCATATCAATGCTGTGAAGAGTCTAGACAGCTTTACCAAACACTTAGATCTTCTCCAGCACAACCTTCTCTTCTACTGTGGTCTGTCTTAGTATCAGCTCCAAGAGCAGGCTAGAGCCTGCTCTCTGAAGAGATCAAAGAATTTTGTGCTTTTCTTATCACACTGTGATACAAATGCATCATGCGAAGCAAAGAGGAATAAAATTCCATTAGACTCAGATAGTTTGGACTCTGATAACTTTTTTTCATATGTTGGTACAACCTCCCATAAACTTTGCTTTTGTGTGCCATTTTTCATATATGTTCTGCTAAACAAATTATTTATAATGTATTCCTATGAATAATAGAAAAGTACTTCCATGTTTTATGTGGAAGAAAATAATAACTATATTAATTTATAGTTAATATAATAATATATATAACTTTGTTTGGCAGCATCACAGAGGAGATGAGATGGCAAGAGCAAAGTACCCATGTAAATGTACCTGAAAATCTTCTGTCCCAAGTATATTGCCTTTCTGAAATGCAGACTAGTCAATATACATCTTGATAAAAGAAGAAAAAGTGCTATTACTCCTTCAAATCTAGATACCAATGGCCATAATTTAGTGGTAAACTTCTGTAGCATCTCTTGCTAGCAAATGACACTTCTCATTGTCTATCTCTAAAACAGAAAAGATGTTTTCTGCAACACAACCTGTTCTGACAAGGAAAAAGGTGAAGGGTGTTACAGAATCCTGAACATTGCTTTAAAGTCCTCATAGCACAAGAAACTGTGTCCTTATGCTTTAATAAAGTATAAGAACATAGATTCACTACTGTCAATTGGTTATACATGAAGATTTACAGGTGCAAAACCCCTACATTTTCCATAAAATAATAGAACATATTGGGTTGAAAGGGAATGTTAAAATTCATCTAATCCAACTCCTCTCTAATAAGTAGGGATATTGAGTAGATCAGGTTGCTCAGAGTCCTGTCCAAACTCCTTCTGAATGATTCCATGAATGAGCCATCTACTACCAAATTGAAAGATTTTCTTTCAGAGAGGAAGGAGCTAACAGTGTGGTACACCTTAGTTTTGAACTAATGTAGGTTTTTGTTGAGTAATTTTTCACTATGAATCTAAGCAAAATCAGAATTTTAACCTTCTTATGTACCAAAAGGCTGGGCAGAAGCTCCACATAGGTTTCATCAGGCTGTTGAAGTGGTTAGGTCTTTTTAAAAATTCATGCACCCTTTTTGCCCCAGTAGCTACACACCATGGAGTCCTGGCAAGATGAATCACTGAGCTGCTTTCTCAGCATTGTATCCAGAGATTGCTTTTAAATGTATCCTTATTCATACATGTGTGTATGTAGACAGGCACACATCATGCACACACATTCACAAAGATCTCCCTTGGGGCAAAGATCTCACCAGGGGCTGTCCAGCAGAGATTTCATATATATGCTCAAGGTGAGGGAAGGCTCTGAGGGAGAGATGCCTAATGATGGCAGAAGCATCTAATATGGTTTCACGACATAAAGATGGTATGATTTTGGACTCAAGACATTACTCTGCTATCCTGCAGAGCTGGCTAAGAGAAATAAATCAGGTGTTGGAAATGGGGACACTTTGATGTATAGAGGAGACTAATTTTTGAGAGCTGTGGAGGGTGTGAGGTTACGTGAAGGATCAGCATCTTCCTTTTGCAGCAACTCTCCAGCTGGCTGTTCTTCTGCCTCTCTTCCTTTTGGTGTGAAAGTATGGGGACAGGAAGAGATAGGTCTTATTCCACAATTGCATGAGAGACCAGAGACACCTGTCAGCTTTATGTTATTTTGTTGTGGGAGGAGGCTGAAACACCACTTTACTCCCCAACTACATTTCCCCATCAGGACACCTGCCAAAGAGTGGAGGGAGGAAGGACCCACGGTGCTGTTTTGCCACCACTTGCACGGGTCTGGTTAGAGGGACAAAGACTACACAAGGGAGGCTTGGAAGGTGGGAAAGCATAAAAACTGGGGTGGTCATAAGGAAAGAAACAGGCTGAGGAGGGCATGAGAGATAAGGGGGAATGCAGAGTCAGCGTATGCCCGGGAAGGCACTGGTGACATAGAGTTGACCTCCCTGATGGCAAAAAGACAATTGCCTGTTGATGGCCTGGATCTGTCATGGTTTTACTCCAGCAATCAATGGGTCCCAAGCAGTCTGTCCCAAGCCTCACCTGGCAAGGCAGAGGGAATCACAGGAGTGAAAGTGAGAAAACTCATGGCTTGTGATAAAGACAGCTGTAAAAGAAAAAGCTACACATACAAGGAAAGCAAAAAAAAGAATTAATTCCCATGTTTGGGCGGTTGTTCAGGCATCCCCAGGAGAGCAGGGCCCCATCACATGTAATATCGACTTGGCAGGACAAAGCCTTTCACTCCAAAACATCAACCCCCTTCCTGCTTCTTCCCCCTTTATATACTGAGCACGATGCCATATGATCTGGAATATCCCTTTGGTCATTTGGGGTCAACTTTCCTGGCTGTGTCACCTCCTAGCTGCTTGTGCGCACCCAAACTCCTTGCTGGTGGACTGAATGGAGTGAGAGACAGAAAAGGTCTGTCCTCAAGCCCTGCTCAGCAGCAATGAAAACACCCTTGTGTTTTCAGCACAAATCCAAAGCATAGCTGCATACAAGCTAATATGGGAAAAACAAGCCACTGTCCCAGTCAAAACCAGCACAGATGAGCACATAATTACCTTTCAATTTTGAACTTGGAAAAAAATATGGGAGTTCCTCTGGAGCCTACCACCTCTATGCAATTTGTTCAGAGATCTGCTTTCCAGCAGAAGATCCTGACTGATGGCAATCACCTTGTTCTTGCAATTGTGGTGCTTATCAATCAACTTATCTCATGTGATGCATACACATTTTGAGTGCACAAGATGTGCCCAGGATTCAGAAGGGATTCAGTCTTTCTTTTGTGTCTCAGAGGTGTCTGTGATAATTGAGTACAATTATGAAAAGATAATGTTTTGCCTTGAAACAAAGATAAAGCTCCAGTGCAGGTAAAGTTCCAGGTCAAAGGAATACAGCAGAAGTGCCAGCACATTCTGAGTTGATTCAGAAGAAACAGTAGAGACACATTTTTCTCAGAATATGCGTGAATAGAAAAAATATATTAATAGATTGAGAAAACTTTTGTTATTTGTCCAACTGATGAGTCACTATTAATCTGTAAACTCTAACTCTGATAACATAGCTGTGTGATGCATACTGCTTTCTCCTAGATCATGAGTCAGTGAAAGAAACAGATAGACCACAAAGTCACATCAGCAGAGGAAAATTCAACAAGCACAAGAAACAAACACATCTGTGCCTCTCTGAAAATGCCAGCAAATGTCATCAATGAAAAGGCCAGCAAATGTCATCAATATGCACTAAACTCCCACCAGGAAACCCCTGGACATGGAAGTCTAAAGGCTGGTGCCGTGTCCATGATGCGGATCTGCTGCACCTCACAGTGCAGCACATCTTGGCACGGTGGCCAAGCAGGAGCCCTGGTAGAGCTGGAGGGTGTGTTGCAGGACAGTGGGCAGCATTGGCTTCACACCTCTCCAAGGCAGAGCCCAAAATCTAGTGTTAGGGCAACTCCAGTTTCATTTTCCCCCTCATGCTAGGGGTTCCTGGTGATGGTTTCAAGTAGTGGTGTTGCAGATTACTGTATGCTAAATCTTTTTTTTGGGATTTTTTTTAAGGAGAGATTTTTAAACAATGAATTCCTGACAAGTGTCTATAGCCATTGAGTAATTTCCAAATGTGACAAACTCTTTGTGCAACATGATTGGTCTCTCCTTTTGATCTTTTAGAATAATTATTATTAGGACACATATGATTAGAGCTATTCTTTAGGAAGACAGTGAGAACAAACATGATTTGGGCATTCATTCCTCAATGCTTTAAAGGTAATCTCTCCGTGATTTTATGAACAGTATAGTCCTGTAACATAAAGCCTGTACCCTTTCTTTGGTACATGACCAAGTTATTTTTCACACAGAGAACAAGCCTTCCCCTTTTTTGATTGTTCTTTCTTAGAATATTTATATACAAAGAAGATTTGATGATTTCTTTTTCCTCTTAAATGAGCTGCTACGAATCCTGTCTAGCAGTACACCTGTAAGTCTCTTTGAGATGCATTTATGGAAGTCTGTAAAAAAATTCATTATTCATGCTGGGGGCAGCTGTAGAGATCTGGGACAGGGGAAAAAAATCTTTGATTAAATTGGCAAAGAAAGCAAACATATTTCTGTAAAGGAAAATAATGGGTATAAAGTTGATAGTCATGAGGTGAGTGCTAAGACATGGAATGAGATGAGCTTTAAGGTCCCTTCCAATCCAAACTATTCTATGCTTCTATTATTTTATAATACATTGCTGATGTCTCTAGCTGAGGGACAGAAAACATTAAGGAGGCTGTCAATATAGAGTGTGAGTAGGATTTTTAGCCATGTCAGCATAAGGCAGTGGCTGTAATCCACAGAAAGCCATCAGAAAAAGAACAAGAGTCTGGTTGGGACTAAAAGGCATTGGGAGAAGAAAGCAGGTTTGTGAGTTGTCAGAGCACAGACAGGAGATGAGTTTGTGCCTACAGGTGAGATACAGTTCAAAATGAGAACATCAGATGAACTGCAGGGAAGGAAGGGTTTTGTCATCAAGAAAAATTGCATGTCACCATGGGCAAGTTAATATTCTTTGATAATATACAGCACTTACTAAGGTATCTTTGTGCGTCATTGATTTTTCTGTGGGGATGCTGCCTGGAAATGAAAATTGAAGTTAACATGAAAAGCTATTTGCATCATTTACAGCAAAAAGTGTTCTTGCAATCCCCTGGAAATGTCATTTCTGTGTAATAGATTTTGAATGTCCTGACTCATATTTGGCCAGTATATGGTGTCTCTAATATTCAGGAAACGTCTCTTTTTCTTGACAGTGACCCTTATGCAAATATTCAATAATTTAGTTTTTCCAATTGGATGATATATTCTTGCCAATTAAATATCTTCAATGCAATTTTTGCTGGTATTTCTACCTTTCAGAATGCTGTACGTAATTTTCTTTCTTGGATTGCCTGCCTTTGAATTCTCCCCAGTTTAACTATTTTTCACGTATTTTACATGTGCATTTTACGTTTTTAGAGTCAAAATCTTCTCAGTAATGCCCATTGACAGGACAGGATACACTTGGCAAAAATTAAAACATGGTATTTCATCTGAATACACAGACCCCACTTCTATCAAGGTTGCCCAGAAAGTTTGTGGCATCTGCATTCACAGAGGTATTCAAAACCCTACAGGACATGATCACTGGCAACCTGCTTTAGGTGACCCTGCTTGATTGGGGGAGTGGACTATACGATATCAAGAAGCAACTTGCAGCCAAAACCATTTTGTGAACCCATGAGATTCCATTTGAAACCCTGAAACGGTGTTATAATATGCTGATTATACATATCACCATGTCCTTAGTATCTCATAAGAGTGAACAGCTTCTAGAGACATATGTTGATATAATGTTGGAAAAGCTGTGTCTGTGGCTTTTACCCACACCTTTGGGTAGTTACCTTTGAGATTTTTACTCCATAGCTATGAGATCTGGAAGGGATAACTGACAGTTCAAGTCCCACTGGTATCTAAGCTACATGGTCATCATTAGCTGTGTGTTAATCTTTGTTCAGGTCATCTACCATAGGTTTTGCTTTTGGAGCTTTGGGCATACCTATCTCTTTACCCCTTACTTTTAGTTAATGTCTCATAAGTTTCAATTGTTATTTATTTATCAACTCTTAGAGTTTTTGTACTTGGTTTCTTCAGAGAAAAGCATATCCTGTTGCTGCTTAGGAATGTGAAAATGGATATGTCTCCTCCCCTGTTCTTATTTTATTCTTTACAATTTTTTAGAATTTACCACCCTGCAGGAGCTGACTCACTGCTGGGTATCTTTTGGTGAACAAGAGTTCACAGAAAGTGTATATTTTAGGGTTTCTTCCTCCCCTCAAATTTACCTTTTCTCAAGCGGTTTTTGAAAGTTTAGTTCTTGCCATTCCGATGTCTTACTCTAGGTACAACACTTCATGTTTTGGGGGTGGTATTTTGGCGGGGGAGGGCAGAGGTGATTGTGTGGGTTAAGTTTTTTATTTGTTTATTTTTATTAATAATGACAAATGGATAGCATATTTTTGCATTAATTCTATTTACTCTTCCACTTATCCTAAGATGCAATGTTTTTGGTGGAGTACAATGAGTATAATAAAGTTTCTCAGCATGGGGCTACCTGAACACCAGGGCATGAGGCCCAGACACTGCAAAACTGCCATCCCTGTGGGTTTCTAAAACCTGGCTAAATCCTGAGCAACCTGGTGTAATTTGCAAGTTAGCTGGACCACATGGCATCCAGAGGTGCCTTTTACTTTAATCTCGTCTGAGTCTGTGCTTTCAAGCTGTTCTCTGTATCATGTGCATCACTCTGACAGGCAAAGTCAAGTCTTAAAATTCCAGGATCTGCCTATCAAATTAGAAATACCCCAGCAAATACTGTGGAAATTTAAAAAATAATAAAAATTGGCAGCTATTATCTACAATGTTTGTTACTTATAAATAGAAACTACAATTATGTGTGTGTTTTAACAGATAACATCAAGACAATATACTTTTCTTAAACACTTCTATTTTTCTGTGTTTGACTTGCTCAGCAAATGCCAGAATACTTAATAAAACTATTAGTTTTGATTCACTAGCTCATCTCAGTAGAAAAGTAATCATAATATATCCAGTAGTTTATCAATCCCACTTTGTTTAGATTCGGATTTTGTCCAGTTTTCATATGAGATAAGTTTCCCAGCAGCTGTCTTTGCCTTAGGTTTTTGTGTTTAAAACTCCTTAAATGAGCACTAACAGCTATAAAAACGAAGTCTGTACAAAAAGTTGTCTTACAGTAAGAAACAAATACAAGCTGTTTGTAAGATGTCAGCCTAATGCTTTGGATCAATTTGTAAACTCTGCAAACTTTAAACAGTTTTCACATGTTGATAATTGTAGGACAAATATTTTAACAAACGCTCCTTTAAAGACATTGCTGGAAGATTGTAATATTTAAAGGCATGGCTAGAGATAGAACTCAATTTCTCTTCACTGCAGCAGAATTCAGGACTGACACTGGAACATAAGGTGTTGTCTAGCACAGCTGATACATAAAATGGGACATAGGGAGAATTTAAATGCCGAGTCAAGATTTTGGAATAGAAAACACCTGGAACTTTTACCCTGGAGATACTTCAGCTCTGTCAGAGCCTCACCTTCAGAGAAAACTCTCCACAAGTGCTGGGAATGGCAACTCCGCAGATTTCCCTGCTGTCCCCGGCTCTGACACACTTGGCAGCTGCAGGCTGAACTCATGCCTAACCCTCATCCTGACACAGAGATATTCCCTAATTAGGGTACATTTATCACACTTGGCACACACTGAGAGTCTCAGCTCCTTGTAGGTGATAGATGGGATGGAAGATTTCTAAAGCCAGAAGCATGATAATGGGAAATTCCTTCCTCAAACTATTTCATATAAAATGTCTACTATTGCCTACTAAGATTGGTTTGGGTAACAAGTACTTCTCTCTCATTCTCTTCCAAATGAAACTGGTGTAAGGTAGAGACATGGTTCTTCATTGCTGTCTTTTGGGAGAAGGATGAAAATTTCCCTCTTTACACAGATGTATGGCTTCACCAGAAGGCACAGGAAGAACATCTGTCAAGTTCCCAAAGGGTTGAATGAATATTTTCCTGGAGAAGGAGTTTTGCTTTCCACTGGAAGAGGGGAAAGTAGACTGACATTTTTGGTTCCCTAGCCACTGCTTCAAAACCCAGCCTGCTGTTTTAAACAGCATGACAAAAGAAATATCTCCTGCTCATACATGGGTTGTAGGTAGTGAGCATCCTTTTAAATGAGGTGTTGCCTTTCAGCTCCCTCTCAGAAGTCCTGGAAATGTGGCTCTATTTTCTACTGGATAGAAATGCCAGGTCCCATCCTGCTGTGCTCAGCATCATGGGGTGTCTAGCCCATGGCATGAAGAAAGAACAGGACAGGAAAGAGTTGTGACAGTACTTCTTGCTATTCCTCTCCAGTTTTATTGAAGCATATGAAGACGAGAGCCTGACAATCATGTCTGTGAAGGGCACTGCTTTTCCTTCCGGCACTTGATGACAGAAAGATGTTACTGCAATCCTGGAAAGGGCATGCTCCCTCTGAGGAGTGCAGTGAGGCTGTTAATCAATTACAGTTTTAATGAACACCCAAAGCATTTCTCCACCTCCCAACATAAAATCAACTTCTACTAGATAAGCAAGACTGAGAAGAAAATAACAAAATGCTTGATGTAGCATTTTTACAGCACTGTACCTTAACATAATCCCAGAAGCAACATGAACCAGAATATAAATTAACAAGCAACATTTACAATATTTTGTGAGTTCTTTCTAGAAGAATTAGAAGTACAATACACGGACCGCACTCAGTGCATGTCTGCAAGACATATGAGAGCACATTTCACTCAAGCACCATTGACTGGACAGTTTCCTTTTTATTCCATGGGTAGATCTGTCCATGTGGATGGGACACAATTGCTTGGAAGCTCATTTGTATGCTTTGTTTAATATCCATGCATCAATTCTAAACTACACTTACTCCTACAGAGTAGCCTTCATCAGACAACATCCCCAGATGTCATTGATATCTATCCAACTGATGCCTTTACTTGCTGGTTGTTAAGTTCTGAAAGTTAGACCAGCATATCTATCTGCCTGTGACCAGGTGAAAAGCCTTTCTCAGAGCATAATATGTAGCATCTCTTACTTCTTTTCCTCCTTCTTCCCTCAAAGAAAGAAAGAAAGAAAAGACAAGTGTTTTTTTCTGTAAGAGATCTCTGTTGCTCACCCTGTTTGAGAAGCAAGGACATAACACATGCAGACTAAGGAAAGAGACTTTGTAAGATTCCAGTTAAAGTCCCGACTGCCTTAATTTTTTGACTCATGAAACGTATTAAAAAGAAACAACAATGATATATCTGAAATGAAAATGGAAAGAGAAAAATTGCCTTGAGAAACATGTGACATTCATCCTCCATATGTTCATAGCACTAATTTAAAGGCAGAGACACTAAATACCTAAATACTGAAGGAATTCTCAGGTGAAATTTAGATAGAATGCTTGTAATTGCCTATGGGTGATTTTGCCAGGTCTTAATATTTTGTCGGGGAAAAGCTCCAAACCATTGACACCTGCAATAAAAAACTGCATACAGATACTTAAATGTTAGTAATAATATTTTCTAAAGGGTTCTAACAGTCTCCTGAGCAATGTGCAATTCAGAGTTGTGTTCCAAACATCAGGGGGTATAAGAGTGAGGATCAAGATGCTGTCATTCCCTTCACTAACTGCAAAATTTACACCAACAGACGCCAAGGTTTGTCATTTAGGATAACAACAGCACAGACAGCTTGCTAGGAAGGTAATGCCTTCCTTATGTGGTCCTGCCTGTCTCAAATGCCCACTGTTGCCCTAAACTCTAGAGAAAGAGAAGATTTTTACTCTGTGTTTGTGGATAAACACCAGTTAAGATGAGCCCTCTGCTTGACCAGGGGTGAGGAGTACTCCCATAATACTAATCAAGATTAAAAGGAACATAGAACTTAACAAATCTGAAGCAGATACTTTTAAGCATACTTTTGGAAAACTTTTCTTTTGAATATGCCAAAATCAGATAGAATTTTTTTTTCTTTCACTTCATAATTTCACTTATTAATGTTGTAACATTTGTGAACTATTTTACAAGTGCTATAAATACTTGATTGGCTATTGCATTTTTCTCTGCTACAGCCCATATGGGAAGCTAAAATTATTGAGGATAGGTTTGGGTAAAGAGCATCAGAAAGAATAATTCATGAGACTCTGAGGGTTTGTAATGTCACCATTAATTTCCTGGTAAACTGCAAAATGCACTAAAATCAAATCTGAGCCATCCTATTCCCTTCCTGAGGTCTTTAGTTTGTTCATATAAACATAAAGAGCATCTTCATTACCATATACAACCTGTATTAAGTTATGATTATGCTTCCAGACTTCTTATCAGTATCAGTGTCCCACTGGTCTTAACAAAAAAGAAATAAGCTATGCTAAAAGAAACTCCCCATGTTAAACAGCTCTGACTTGAGTTGGTGAATCTGAAGACAAATGAATTCTGGTGCTCTGAAAAATTTCCCTTCTGTTCATAATGTCATATATTTACACTTCAGTTGTTCATTTTCAAATGGCCTACAAACCATTACTACTCTTCTGACTCCAAGGCTAATTAACTTGGAAAAGAAATGAATCTGATATTATCTATATTGGTGCTTCATCTGCGGTTATAATGCAAAATATGACCTGGTTGCTGTAATAGCAGGATACGCAAGCTTGGAAGAGAGGTTTGCAGCTTTTACAGAAGAAGAAATTATAGCAAACACATCTGTAGTAGCTGAACTCTGTCTTCACTTTGGTTAGTTGCAGGTGGTAAATACCTCATATGCTGAAAATGAACAGTTTAGTATATTGCTTACAGGTTAACTTGTGAAAGACTCAATTTATGCAGAAGAAGGTTTCACACATTAGGGCAGGTGTCGATTAATTTCTAAAGTTTATATTCCCATTAAAAATTTTTGAGCAAATCCTGTTTTTTGAAGACAATGAGCAAACAAAAAACAGAAATACAAAACCCCTTATAATGAGGTAAGCCTGACCATGTACAATCAAAAATGAAAATGTTGTTATAAAGGCACTGGAGATATTTATTTCTCTGTTCTCAGATTATTATAATATGAAGGACTTTTCCACCGCTTTTTATAGAAATATATTTTGGATCTAAACCACTGCTACTTGGAAAGTCTAATTGTTTTTTTAAAATTTTGATTTTTAAGTTATTAGAGGTCCTGCAACAGTTCGTCTCACTTGAAAGTTCATGTGTAGTAAATATAGGTGTGTAATATATACAAAATTATTCATCCAACTATAGAAGTGTATTTTATACAGACATACAAGACTGGCCAGATTGGGTAAAACCAAAGATTCGTTTTTCCTGATGCACAATGTCTCCTGTCCATAAATAGAGGTGTAAAAACTTGCCAAGCACGTAAGAAACATGCTGCCACCATTTCCTGAATCAGAAAAGTTTCCCATGATTGAGCAATTCCCAATGGATTTTTGCTTCATGTACTTGTTTCATCTACCCTTAAATCTCTGGAAGTTTTTATTATTCATAGTATCCTTTGACTAAGAATGATATCACAGGTAGCAGCCTCTGCTGTATGAAGAACCACCTCCATTTAATTTGCTTTAAATGTCACTCTTAATCACTTCCTTTGATAACTCCCTGCCTTGGATAAAACCGGTCATCAAGGTCATTTAATTTACTTCCTTTCTTCAAAGCACAGTTCTACAGACCTCTGTCCCTCCTCTTAAATTATCATTTTCAGAACTGAAGAGTCAAAGTTTCTGTCATCATCCCCCTAACAAAGTCTTTCCTGGGCTTTAATCATCTTGTCATCAGTCATCATTAACTATTCCTGTTAGAATTGCAAACATAAGTCCTGGATGGTGACGTCTGCGCACTTTGGTAAAATACAGATTAAATATTTCTGTCAGATTATCAATTAAAGGCCTCAGAAAATGCTAAGGGACAAGATGTGTTACACCACTGCTTAAGTACACATTGCACACTGATGGCATGGTCTGAGGAATGGAGCAATCAATGCGAGTATGGAAATAAGGAAGGAGCTGTACCAAAAATATATTGTGGTTGTTTTTCATCCCTATTAAGGGACATGAGAAGACGAAAGCAGTCAGGCCTTTAAGAAAATTTCTCATTTTCCTTTTAAGGTCAATATAAATTTTGGTTTGTTACAACCAGTGGACATTGCAATATTTTTCCTAATTATTTCAGAATCACAGAGTATGCGAGGCTGTCACGGAGCTTTGGCGATCATCTAGTCTGAATTCTCTGCTAAAAGTTTGTGTAGGGCTCTCCTCACCTGGGTTTCTAATATCTCCAGGAATGGAGATGCCACAATCTCTCTAGATAACCAGTATTTGATCATCCTCACAGTAAAAAAAACTTTCTTTTAGGATCTTATGCACTTCTGAGCATTCTCACTGAAATAAGATATTCAACACATGAAACAATGTATTCTGATAATGATTGCTTTATCTTCAACATGGGGGAAAAAAACCCTTTACCTAGGTGTGTTCCTATGAAATGCTCAGATCACTTATTAAGTATCTCTTAATTTAAAGAAATACTTCTACTTTTTGAATGGAACACAAACTTTTGATTCCTTCACCTGATCCTTTTTTTTTCCCTTTCCTTGTTCCTGAGGTACAATTTCTATTTACTGATGATTATACAGCAGTTTTCAATGTTCAGTTTCCTAGTAAGGCGGCAGGACTAGAGTGTTTTGATATAGTTGCTTTTAAATCTAGCTGTATAAAAATGTAAAAGATTTCACACTATAGCTCTCATACATGTTACCTTTATGCAATATACTTCATACTCTGTGGTGTTATACTTTTTGTAGAAAACATGAGGGTATAATGGCTAGTTTTAGTCCTGACTATCTAATTTTATCCAAGATCTCAAGCTTTGGTAAAGAATTTACAATTAAACTTTTGACATAGTTTTCTTTAAATTTGCATTTTTCATGACATCTGCAGTAAAACAAAGCAAAGCCTCCTTAAACTCCTTGTGAATCTAAAGCCTACACAGGTAAAAATTAAGAAAACAGGTCACCAGGTCCAAGCCATCCCATAAATAACTTAAAAAAAATAATCTGGATTGTAAAATGCCAATTCTTGTAAACTGAATTTTGGGAATCAAATACTCCTGATGAGTGCATTTATGCAAGCAGAACTGAGGTCTCTCTATCTCTTCTGAATAAAGCTATACTTTTCTTCCCAGTTACATGACACAAAAATAAGAACACTGTAATAGTATGTTTTTCCTAGTTTTAGCAAGTCAGCTTTGCATAAAAAAAATTAATAGTGCTATGAGTTATTAGAAGTTTCTGGGTGACCTTTCAGTATAATTAAAAAATGTTACCCTAAGGTCGAACACATTTGGTTTTTCACACTTATATTTCACAGAGTATACTGTTCCTTACAATTCCTCAGCTTTATTTATACTTGTGATAGATGCCAGAATCAGAAGAGTACTACCAATTAAGAGGAAGGTGTTAGAATATGCTATTGAATTACACTACCAGAAGAAATTTTCAATTTCAGTCAGAGAAAGTTTGACTTTATTTAGACTTGAACAAAAAAACAGGAACTAAACAAAGAAATCAACCAAACAAAACATGCCTAAAGTCCCCTCAAAAACAAACCAAAAAACGAATCAACCCCAAACCAACAAAAAAGCCAACATTAAAAAAAAATCCAAATAAAACCCAAGCCCCAAACATTCAAAGCTGACATAAATCTGAGTTAGAGAATTATCTCTGTCAAAAGAAATTTTGATTCTGGTTTCAATGTATAAAGAACTACACTTATCATTTTAGGGTACTGGATTCGTAAAAGGAACTTGTCATGCAAATTCCTTTCTTCCTCTTGCCACTAGAGCCTTTATCAAATGCTGGAGCCATGTCAAAGTGGACCTACGTGCTTCATGGGCAATGCAAAAATCTATATTTCTGTCCAGATTTACAGGTAGATAAAAGATTATGAGTAATTATCCAAACAGTCATACCCTTAAAGACTGCAGTGCAATGAGGAGAATGATTAATCAAGTATATTGAAGTGAGTCTGAAATCCCATTTGCAGCTTGATTTGTTGAGGAGAAAAGAAGAGGTGAGCAATTTCTTATACTTTCTGTGAAAGTTGTGCTAGTACATGCTTTATTGGCAATAATACTTCTCCTCTCCCTTCCTTCCCAGGTGTTTGGACTTCTGATACTCTCCAAATTATCTGACCCAGGGGATTTCTTTTCTTTTCTTTTCTTTTCTTTTC
>VYZP01049290.1:824-12901 GCA_013400635.1 Hypocryptadius cinnamomeus | reverse complement strand
AAATTACTATTTTAAAATTTGTTTTAAAAAACCCAAATGTAATAATTTTGCTTGGAAGTTTTTTATCATTATTTAATTTAAGAGGGTTTTTTGCTTGACATATTTTTTGGTTTTATAGTACTTCATACCATGCCAGCAGCAAGTGTGGTCAATATGTGGAAAGTCATAATTTCAAGTGACTTCATAAGGTGACATGATGTCATAAATCGTTCTTATAATATTGTTTCAAAACTGATAGAAGGAATCTTTTTAGTGATGAAACAGTTTGACTTTTGTGGGTCAGGCTGTTTTCCATTACAGTTGTAATTATATGAATTCATATTGTAGGTCACTATGGCTGTCATGGGAAAATGTGACTTAATAGTTGAAATATCTTCCTTTTTGTTTAAAAAGAGAAGCTAGTGATTTAAAATACGAGGTGCCATGACATTCTTATTCTTAGATCATGGCATTCTTTTTATGCTCTGTCACTTTCTAGCAAGCCAGTTGTGAGAAGGCCTATTGTCTGTTGTATCTGAGGTTGTTGCCCTACCATAAAATTGTGTGGCTTCATAGACAAGCAGTGTTGTACATTAATGAGAGACAAAACTTCTTGAAAAGTCTTATAAGAAAATCCCCTCAGCTTCAGGGTCTATCAGAATTTTTCTGATGAAAACTTTAAAGATTCCTTGTCAAAAAGATTTGGAAAATTATTCTAGTTCTTACATATGGCACAGATCTGAATTTACAACTTCATTCATAGGGACAGAAATCTAATAATACTGCTTTCAGCCTAATTTTCTGAGAAAAATTGTTTTACATCTCCTCTGTGGATGTTTCTGACCATCTGTCTTTCTGTGCATTCATTCCCTTTGCTGCCCCAAAAAAAACTCAAACCAAAAAAACTTTTGAGCCCAGCAGCCTGTTGTGAACCATATTTGATAGATTGGCAGTCCCAAGATAGTAATATTCTACAGTTTTGGTGAAAAAAAGCAGCTGTGAAAAGGAGATGATGCTGCCCTTTATTGACCAGCAGATATATGGGATATGATTGAGTGGTCAGTCTCCAACAACATCACTGAGTCTCTTCTTTTCTTGACAGAGGAGAATCCTATTTAGAACCTCATATTCATTGGCATTTGGGCTCAGATCAGTCCTCAAACTATTTGCTCTTGTTCTTTATTTGATCTTATTTATAATTAAATTGTGTGTCTTTTAACATTAAATATTTCCAGTTATTCTGAACTTACTGTCAGTGCTCACTGTTACAGCTTTTGTCTTCTACCTGACATTTACTAGAGATTTAGATAACAATCCTCAGAAACTAGGTGTCTTTCCAAGTAATCTTGAAACATTCCCATATCCTTCCCCATGGGGATGCCTGCTGTTTTGATTAGTTTATTGATATTTACTTTGTCACATAACCTCTTAAGATGTTTGATGTTACCTGCGCCGATACGGCATTTTTGCTGGAATATATTGCAGAGCGTTCTGTTGACAAACTGCATCTCTCTTTTTTTATTCCTTTTTTTTTAATGTAT
This sequence comes from Hypocryptadius cinnamomeus, assembly GCA_013400635.1. Taxonomy (NCBI): domain Eukaryota; kingdom Metazoa; phylum Chordata; class Aves; order Passeriformes; family Zosteropidae; genus Hypocryptadius; species Hypocryptadius cinnamomeus. The sequence goes on along the minus strand of VYZP01049290.1, from coordinate 11,381 downwards.
ACCAATGCATGGATGCCACTCTGGGCCAGAGCTTCACAGATTACAAAAACATATTGAAATTTTTGTGGTCATCCTTATTGAACTCTGTCTTCATTTGTGCCATCTGTACCTCACTAGATTTCTTTTGATTTCTTCCCCAACACAAAATCCATTTTTTTATCTATTATTACTTAGTGCTTCATTTCCTTTATATTTTGCATGCAGTCTCCTAAATACCTCCTGAAGGTAAGAGTCTCAGTTACTTTATTGAGAACTGTACTCTTTCAGCAATTATTTCAGTGTCCAGAAGAGTGTTTTTAAGTCAGTGAGTGTTAGAAATGATTGTATGGAGCAAAGTCCAGGAAGTGTAGCACAGGTGCTGACAACAGCATTATCTGGTTTATACAAATGCCACCTGGTCAGAGCAGATGGTAAACTGCCACAAAGTAAGTGAATGCTAAAATGCTGTTAATGCTCCATGCAAACAGGATGCTGGTTAATTTTCTTTAATTTTGTTGAGCTGTAATGTAGCAACACAATTTGCTTGTTACGGATACCCACAGTTATATTCATTCATAAATTCTGGTTTCATTTTGATAAGAACAGCTGTACTAACAATATAACTAAAATCTATAAGGAGCAGTATGTTCACTGTCCATGTATATCCTCTAAAAATAGCTCTTCTGCAATGCTGAAAAAGTGGCAGTTAAGCAGGATAACATTGCTGAGATTCTTGGCATCAGAATGGCAATATAAAGTAATACTGACCATAGTAGGAGAAGGGAACAGACTTACATGTTCTGAGACTACCTACTTTGTTTGCTACTCATTATGCTATAGTATTTTTTCCATACATGAGCAGAATGAGGCAGTTCAATTTACTTCCTGGCTATTACAAATATGATAACTCTTCTTATAGATACAGTCCTGCTGGAGTTCATTGTAGTGGCAATACAAGGAATACTTTTTAGAAATCAGTTCCTAAAGTATTGCAACTTGACAGCTGTTTCACTGGCTGAGTATTATACTGTCATAATCTAGAGTGCTCTAATACTATGAAAAAAAATTCAAAATGCTTAGAAACCTCTCCAAAATCAGTGTGTGTCCTGCGTCTGTTAGAAGCTGGCCTTGCTGTCTCTGATAAAGTATTCTGAAGTACTCACACCTGAAGGAATGACTGAACCCAGCTTTCATAGGCAAGGTGGGGTGGGTCTGCAGTGTTTCTGGAGCAGCCCTAACATCAGAGTTTTGTCTTCCAGGTTGACACAATGGAGGTTATGCGGCATCCTGAGGAAACAACTAACATGAAGCGGCAAACTATGGCTTCCTATTTTAGGGTACAAAAATTAAAAATGAAAGCAAGCATTTTGATAATAAGACCAATAGATATATGTAAAATATTTGTGGGATAGTAAGATAAAAGAGCAATATCAGAGAATTTTTTTATTCTGTTACACAGTCTCTGTAGATTCATAAACTTTTTTTTTGTTTTTTCTCTTTGTTTCCTCATACCTGTATTTTTGTTATTTCATTGAATACATTGATAGCAGAACCTAGAGCCTAGACTATTTTCTGTCTAAAATGCTAGAGGTCTAGAACAGATCTCATTATAAACAGAACACCAATTTTGTGCAAATAAAATAGATGCTATCACTAAAGTCTCCATATTTTTTCACAAGCTGAGGCATACATACCTTTAAAAATTAAGATTTTTCATTTATGCTAATAAGTAAAAAACAATCCATCTTTTGGAAGTGCTGTTGTAAATCATACAGGTTGCCATTTTATCAGTAGTAATCCTGTCTGAGGTAATGCGCATTCTGCTCATGTGTTTAAATCAAACAGGCAGGGAAAGGGCATTGAGAATGTTGGAACTGGAAGCTTAGGTGTCAAGAAAGTGCTAGTCTGAGACTCTTGGTTACTGTTTTTTCTTGCAGTCATTGCAAAATGTAAAAGTTTTCAGCTGTTGCCTCTTGGGCTGCCCTTGTGCCATGCAGAATAGGGAAGTTCACAGAGTTGTGCTAACCAATGTGAGTCAAAGCTTCAAGCTGTGTAGGAGTACCTGATCAATTTGTTTTGTAGAATAGTGTAAGAAAGGATATAGAGGAAGCTGGTGCATACTGAGATGTTGCCCTAGTGTGGAGAGAGAAAGGACACTGACATTCAGACTTGTCATACAGGTGTGCACTTAAGAGTGCTCTTGCACAGAACCACACAAATGCCAGCTCTGTAGGAACTGTAAAAAGAAAAAAAAAGTCTAATGGGGGAGTGAGTGTGGAAGTAGACCATAATACATGTGCAACCTGCAGAAAGGTGACAACAATCAGCATGGAATTGTATGTGATTTTGAGACGCATATGGTTATATGAGATTGAACGTAGTTGGCAACACATACTTACTGTGCAACAGCTTAATGAGGTGAGTCTAGAGCAGGAGTATCAGTATTGAAAAATCAGTATCAGTAATGAAAAAAAAAAATATGCTCAGATCAAATGTTTTTCATTTTAGTTTAAAACAAGACGGAGTAAATTGTTTTGTGTGTCTAGGGTGGATAGGAAAAGAAGTAATGGACCTACATTTCAGTGGCAAGATTTATGTTAGATGCTAAGAACTTTATGAATAGTTGTGATAATGTAGCTGTTGAACAGATTTCTAGGGAGACTGTGCAGTTTATATTCTCAGTGATTCTGAAAAATTAATGTAACAAAGATGTTCCTGAAGTATAAAAGATACATCTAGTGTTCTCTCTGGACAGAGCACTGAACTGATGACTTCTTGCAACCCTTTCCTGGGTTCAAAAATTCATTTGCTGTGAATTTCAGTGATTGTTTCATGGTAAAGCTTGTATTTCTGTTGGGGATATTTGATCAATCAAATATGTCTACAGTAGAATTATAGTTAGGACAATTTTCTACTTTATTTTTTTTTATGGAGATTCTTCAACTATGGAAATGTGATATAAGGAGAAGAGAAAGGTGTAAGAAGAGATCAGATTCAGAATATTTAAATTTTTTTTACAAGTGAAAATTTTTAATAGGTTCCATGTTTCAGCTGGAATCTTAAAAATGAAAAAAAGGGCAATGGAGATTAACATTACAGATTAAAATATAATCAAGCATTACAAACTATTACATATTACAAATATGAATCTCCTGCTGAAGTCATTCCATTGCAGTTTTTTGTCAAGTATGTGCATCTTCTTTATTTTCCTCACTAGTATTCCCTCATGGATCTTTTATCCAAAATGGTTGTTGGACAGCCTCACTTTATCCGCTGCATTAAACCTAACGATGATCGAGAAGCATTGATGTTTTCTCATGAGAGAGTTCTGCTGCAGCTACGATACACTGGAATTCTGGAAACTGTCAAGATACGTCAAAAAGGGTATTCTCATCGCATCCTCTTCGAAGAGTTTGTGAAAAGGTAAGACTTGTATAATAGGGCTGTTTTCCTAATATTCTATTCAGTAAGATACAGTCTATGTTTAAGTACAGAAAGTTCTACAAATGTTGTTCGTAGGTGTGTGGCCTCAATGTCTAATGAGGACAGGGACTTTCAGAGATAAAGACTACAAGAGATAGCTGATCTCTAATGGAAAACAGTCAGTGTGAAACCTGCAGTGAGCACAAGTAGCAAGCCTGTCTCCATGGTTCTCTCCATAGAGGCAACAAGTGGAAATGATGCATCCTGCTCAGATAATTCAAGGATTTTGGAAAGTCGGTGACCTTCAGCCATTAGATGAAGCTGAAGGTGCACATGTTTAAGAATGAACTGATATGAAAGCTTCAGATTTAGCTTTGCAGAGTCATTTATCTCAGAGATATGATGAATGATATTCAGATCTGTGTTCACCCTAACCCTTCTCATGGCTGCTATTACTGGCTTTAATACATACTTTCAATCTCGAAAAGTTACAAATTTTATTCAGGAAATGCTATTGTCTTTATGATGGCAGCATAGCTTCATGATAATTGTGGTTTCTTCTATATTTTAAATGTGTCTTTGTGTAGTATTTACTGGATTTCAGTGTGCAGGACTGGCAATTCAACAATGAGCAGAAGCACTACCATTAACCATTTAGGCAACAGTAGGAACAAGTAGTGAATGGCTAGATCATGGTGTGATATTTTTTGAGCTGGAGGTTGCTTATCCAGACAATATAGAATTAATGAATCTACTGAAAGCAAGTCATTAGTCTCACTTCAGTGCCTGATAAAGTTAGGGAGAAGATTATTCTGGGAGGTACTGGAAAACACTTGAAAGACAGTGCAGTCACTGGTCATAGCCAGCACAGCTTCATGAGAGCAAAGTCTTGCTTATCAAACCTGATTTCCTTTTATGACAAAGTAACCCACCTGGCTGACTCAGGGAAGCCAGCTGATGTCTTCTTGGATTTCAGTAAGGCTGTTGATACTGCCTCTCACAGGATCCTTCAGGACAAAATGTCCAGCACACACCTGGATAAACACATCATTGCAATGGGGGAGCAACTGGCTCACAGTTTGGGCACAAAAGGGTTCTAGTGAATGGGGTGACATCAGACTGGTGTCCAGTCACTCACAGGGTTCCACAGGATTCCATCCTCAGCTGTGTGCTCCTCAATGTCCTTATAAATGCTTGGATGCAGGCTGGAAGTCATACTAAGCAAGTTCCCAGCAAAACTGTGAGGAGCTGTTGACTCCTTGAAGTCAGGAAGGGACTGCAAAGAGACCTTGACAAATTAGAGGGCTGGGCAACACCAACCATATAAAGTTCAGCAAGGGAAAGTGCCAGGTTCTGCACCTGGGACCGGGCAACCCTGGATGTACGGACACACTGGGGAGTGAGGTGCTGGAGAGCAGTGCCACAGAGAGGGACCTGGGGCTCCTGAGCACCTGGTGACTGGTGAGTTGGATGTGAGTCAGCAGTGCCCTGGCAGCCAGGAGGGTCAGGTGTGTCCTGGGGGCATCAGGCACAGCATCACCAGCTGGGCAAGGGAGGGATTGTCCTGCTCTGCTCTGCTCTAGGGCAGCCTCACCTTGAATATTATGTGCAGTTTTGGCCACCACAATATAAGGCATTAAAACTATACAGAAGTGTTCAAAAAGATAGTGAAAGGCCTCAAAGGGGAGCTGTATGAGGGGCAGCTGATGTCACTTGGTCTTTTGTGATCTTACTAATTTTAGTAAGGTCGCACCATTCTAGAGCACATTTAACAGCACATTTAATTTTTGTGATCATTAATAAATGTAATCAATTTGCAATATCCTGAAGCAGCTGAAAGCAGAATTATTAACCACAACTTTTATTCAATTTACACGTACGTGAACTAAGATTAATTCCAAAGGAATTAGTGTAAATTGAGAGGAAATTAAGCCTTCTCTTATCAGGAGATCCTTTTCATTCAAAAATGTGCTGAATTTGAGTACAACCTTGAAAGCTAATGGTAATAAAACAAGCATTGACTGTAGCTTTCCATTCCTGCAGATAAGGGCAAGTTGTGGTTAATATCTTGTTGATTACTCCCCAAGTTTTTAGTCCAACTTGATGTAATTTGTTAAGGAAAGAAAGTCAAGACAAAAAGGGAGGGAGAGGGGAGTAGATTTAGCAATTTCTACAACAGCAAAGACAGCTTCTGAGTTCAGAATATAAGTGAGGGCGGGAAAGGAGATGTTCTTGCTCCTTTGTTCAGCTCATGCTTTATTTTAAAACAAATTCTGCTCTCTTTTGCTCTTGCAAATAAAATCAAACAATACTTTATAAAGCTATCAGTAGAACAAGAAACATTTTTCTTCACCTTACAGCTATAACTAGTCAAGTGTTTTTAGGAGCTAAATAGTTGAATACATAAAAATGTTTGAGAAAACAGGTCAAATGCTAAACAGATTGGCACTTCTTTGTTCATAATCAAAAAGACATTAGGCAAGTATGAAGAAGAGTTTCAAAATGTCAGTAAATGTAAGGATATCAAAGATTTTTTTAAGCCAGCAAGTTAATTGGTATTTTGATCCCTTTGAGCAACTGAACAACAAAATGGATGAGCCAGCATTTTTTCTCCCTTGATGTTATTAAACAAATAGGTGTGCTTCTTATCTGCCTGTTCAATAATGCTGTTTTGTAAACTCTTAGCAGGAAATATGAGGACAAAACAATCAAAGGCAGGGAACAGACCCATTCAGAGTTTATCAGGTGGGAGGTAAACAAAAGATAAAGCTCTGTCTAATGTTACTCTTTGCATGTCTTCTGTTTTCATGTAGAGCAGATTATTTGCAAACCTGGATGTAGTTTATTGGGTTAAAAAACAGATGGTGAGGAGAGGGCTTAATTGTAACTCATTCACACAATGTTTCTTCAGCCAAGTATACTACCATCTGTTTTATGTATATGAATATACATATTCTTTTACTTAAAGTAGGAAAAATGTAATCTGCAGTCCCTGTAAACACTGTATCCCTGTCAAGTCTTAGACACTTTGTCTCCCTTGGCCCTGTCTTGCACCCCATGACATCGTCCATCTGTCTTATGTTTGCTGTGAAGCAACATGTCCCGTCTTTCAGGTTGGAATCTCAGATTTTAGGTACGGGTTATTAAGGTGATCAGTCAACCAGGTGTGCCTGAAATGTGGGGTCATGTGGCAACCATGCACTGCATAGCATTTTAAAGGAGTTGTGCTTTCTCATGGAGACCTGCACTGAAGGTGCCACTGGAAGGAACACTCCTTGCTGAGTGCCCCTGGAGCTTCACATGACATGATGTGGTGTGCAGGTGTGTCCTCACCACATATCCCTCAGCTGGATCCTCCTTTTGTGTTGCATCTACTGTGCAGTGGTTGAAAGGTAAGGGATGCGCTAGGCCAATGGTACTAAATGCTGTCATACTTGTATTGCTTCATCAGCTCATAGGAGTGTGTTGAGAACTTTTGCACAAGTTTCATTTAAGGATTGTCTTTCTTTCCTGCCTGTTTATGTTAGACATTAAAATTTTTGTACTGCATTAAGTTGCAGGATAAACTTTTACTATAAGCGTTACCTATTCCACAGTAGTCAAATGATGTTACTCTGATCATACAATCATGGCAATACCAGTGCTGTTATTGTAACAGTGATCCCAGTGAGGCTGGTTCTGCTTTTTCAATCTCACAGGACAAATTTGCATAAGGTCACTGTTAGTACACATGGTATACACAGTTTCTAAACCGCCAGTGTTATGTTTCTCATGACCACATGAAATCTCATTGGCCTTAATAAGTCACATTTTGCTTGGAGTGGAGCTAGGAATTAAAACTGGTCAAACATTACAAAATCCTATAAAACGTATTACCTCAGTAAGTGCTTTCTTGTAACACCAAAAATTCGGTGGCGATACACTTGCTTATTATGCAAGATCAGGGAAGCACTGAATTAAATTAGAAGTCAACAGGCTTGCTACAGATAAAAAATTCTTTATTTTTAAATGAAGCATTTTTAATGCAAGCCTACTTTTAACAGTAAACCTGCACTATATCAAAGTTCATAAGTGATTTCTGTAAACAAAATTTTAACATTGCCTGATACCTTGATTTTACTGTTATCTATGGAAGTGTTTATTTGTTTCAGTGGCTTTAAGATTTCACCAGATCTATAGAATGTTCCCATACGCTTTAAATATGGTGAACTACTGTACCTTCCATATACACTTTCTAGACGTTTCCCATTCACAAAACACTGGTAAGTGGTTGCAGGATGGAGATGATAGGAAAACATCAGGAGTGGAAAGTCTGCTAGCTGCTTGTGAATAGTATATGCACATTGCACCAAATTAGGCTTTTCTGAGAGTATTTCTGTTTCTGTGTTTGTCAGATGATTTACAGCCTGCTAGGTATCTGTTACTGAATTTCAAGAGTATCTTAGATGTTGTATCATTTTTATTTATGTTTTTTTATTTATACTCTTAATGTGGAGTCAAATGTAATTATTTTTGTGAATTCAGATTTGAAAGTTTCTGAAAGAGGTGAGATACCACCAATACAAGTTAGAAATTTTTGGAAGTAATTTTACAGCTCTTGTAGTTCTAAAAAAAGTGTATTTTTTAAAAAGTTCCTGGTTCTAGGGCTGAGAAGGAACAAATAATTTTGTGATTCTGAGAATCTTCCTACTGTTGCTTCTGGTCTGGCTAGAAAGAGATTTTGTACCTCATGCTTTTCACATATCATTATCCATTATCCACCTCAGGCCATTACATTTTAGTACAAAGATTTGTTTTAAAGAGAAAAAGGGTTAATCATTACTGTTTTGAGTTAATTATGTAGAATTGATGCAGCCTTTAAGTCTGAAATGTGAAGGGAACTTCGGTAAGAGACACTGGTGCTGTTAATGTGCTGTTTAAATGCATTTTATGGAACAGTTCCACAGTTTAGCCTTTAGGGAGGGGTGGGAAATTGAACCATTTGTTTACTGTCAGTTTATTTAGTCTGAAACCACCAACACTAAAATGCCTGGTCCCTAAACAGATAGTTAATGCATAGAAGTTTTCTGTATCTTAGCATGCTTGGGTGTCTTTAGCATTTAACCTTTCTTCTGCACATCCTAGCTTTGCATTCTAAGGTTAAATTCAACTCTTTAAAAATGTTGGTTTATTTCTAATGACTAGCAAGTACAGTTAATCCCATTTTAATATAAGTTTTTTGTGAAATAATACTCACATCCATGAAGAATAGTATGTATTGCAGAGTAAAAACCACTAGTTAAGAAATGTAGAATTCCAGAGTTTCATCAGGTTTGAGAAATCAGTTCTTCTGAGGGGAAATTACCTTCCTCTTACTTAGTCTTACTGCTAGTGAGAATGTGATTAGTCAAGTACTTTTAGGAAACATGTAGATGACTGTGTGCCAGGTGTAGGAAATTTTCAAGCAGGATGTATAACCCAGGAAAAGGATATGTTTTTGCACAAATATGTGCATGTTTATGAAATAGCATATGAAGCATCATAAACATATATTTTTAAAATAACAATAAAAGTATTGGTTTAATGTAGAACACTGAAATATTCCTGGCTACCATATTTCATGCTGAAATAACAAGTGCGAATATGGAAATAAAAAGGTAGAGTTGTGAAATTTTCATATCATCTGAAAGCAAATGTGATTTCTAGCCCTACTTTTCAGAAGGTAAGTTTCTGTTTTCTTGGTGATAGTTGCAAGTAGAGGTCACTCTGTGATCTCTGCACAGTAGATTTACATAAGTATGACAGAGATTAAATTAGACCAGTAAATCAAAATGAACAGTTGTATATACCCCAAAGCTTTTTTTCAGGCATATTCTCTGCCATTTCACCATGTACAATATTTGCATGCTTTTGCCAGATACATAAGGATGAAACATTTTACCTTCCTCCAAAATTTTCCATAGGGTCCATTGCTGCACAAAGGTTTTTAATTAGATAAAACAATGGGATGACCCTGTGTGGCACATGCTGTGCTGCCATACAATTATCCTGAGCACATAATGTCAAACTGCTTGGGTGTCTGTAGTTATGTGATTCAGTCATGAAAACAGGCACTAAACCGAAGTGTTTACTTAAAAATACCCACAAAACACATGGATTTGATCTTTGGAACACAAATCTAGAGACCTAATATGGTGCAGAATGCACACTACAAAAGGAGTTCTTGAGGAGAAATAATTTAAAATAAATAGCCAGTCTCATATTGATAGTCCTTATTTCTGATGAGTTCAGTCATTTCTCCTTGCTTTTCATGGGGGAATGGCCTGACGTTGTGCCAGGGGAGGCTTAGGTTGGATATCAGGAAAAGGTTCTTCACCCAGAGGGTGGCTGGATACTGGAATAGGCTCCCCATGGAAATGGTCACAGCACCAAACCATGCAGAGTTCAAGAAGCATTTGCCAATGCTTTTGGGCACGTGGTGTGACTCTTGGGGATGTCCTGTGCAAGGCCAAGAGCTGGACTTCATGATCCTTATGGGTGCCTTCCAACTCAGAATATTCTGTGATTCTATGACAGACCTGGAAAGCAACAGTAAGTATATTTAACCAGGTACAGGTGTGCAGGTGCAGTGGTAAGATCAATCAAAATGTTTGGAAAATCACCATTTAGAGGAAGTTTTTAGTAAATATTGGGAGACAATATGTTTACATACAGAAACTGTAGTTGTTCCCATGTAGTTACTCCCATGGTTTGTAAAGTTCTTGTCACTCTGAATAGCTTGCTTTCTTAGACTATAGATACATTTAAATTTATAAAAACATTTGTTAAAATAGAATTTGATAAGAAAAATAACCGTTGTTTTATTTATGGGTTTTTTGGAGCACCAAAGCAACTACATTCTACATCATGAAAGAGAACTATTGGAGAGGGTACTATCTTTGACAGATAATGAAGTTTGTCATGAACAAAATGGTGTAGTCAGGCAGATATTTACTCAAATATTTGTCACAAATAAGTCAACTTTTCAGTAAGTGGAATGCGAATGATGAGATTAAAGAATTATGAGATTTCCCTTGAATATTTTATTGCATCAGTGCTATCTAAAAACTGTTCTGTGGTTTTAAAATTCCTATCAGTAACATACCTTAAAAGAGACATAAGCAACCAGTGTCACTC
>VYZP01049288.1:526-20280 GCA_013400635.1 Hypocryptadius cinnamomeus | reverse complement strand
AATACATATCCCTTTGCATAAGTTTGTCCCCATGCCCCTCATAAATGGCAGACACATGCAGAATTGCCCTTCCTCACCAGTTTGTGTCCACAAGTTTGCATAACCATTAGAATTTTTTTTAAGTCAGAGTTATTGTGGGATATCTCATAAAACAAAGAAATTTTAGAAAATTGTTTCATGTTCTTTTTTTAGTATGACTGAGGGAAAAAAGGATCTTTTAAAAAGCCATTGACAGTGACAACATTTATGAGATTAACGTCTACTAACATGACCTCAATCTGAGAAACCTTTTCATCACCAGCTCAGATAGTAGAAAACAAAAATCACTATAATCAGGTGGTTGTTCAGAAATCTAAGAGGGAATGAATGGAGTACCTCGATCTATTTCTTAGTGGATAAATATGGATTCACAGTATGCAAATGCTTCTCATGCTGTCAAAAGTCACTAAATTAGCTGTGATCAAGGGCTGATTAAGAATCATACAGGATATTCATATTTTTTCCTCATCCAAAAAATCAGTCTCTACAGAATAAGGCAGAACTTAAAGGATGATGGTGGCTTCTTTATATGTTTGTAGAGTTCAACAAAACATGGGCCTGCACCTAAGGCTGTTGTATCTGGCATCTTTCTCACAGCTGCTTTTGCATTTCAGTAAAACTTTGTTAATTTATGTGTCTTAAACCATATCTAGTTGGAGCTCACCTTTAACCAAACCTTGTTTGGTTAAACAGATTTAGTATAGGAGAAGGAAACTTTCTGCTTCCTGCAGCAGTGTCATCACTCAGACTTGCCAGGCCCACACTCCCTGTTCATCATCACCTGGTGGGGTAATGAAACACATCAGCCATGAAACCCCCTGCAGTGATCTTCCTGCTCCTTCTCCCTTTCCCTCAGCCCTCATGAACTCTGCTTCTTCAGGAACATGCGTGGTTTGCTCTGTAGCTCCAGAATAATTTAGTTACAGTACTAATCTGTAACAGTATGAATGCTGTTCTGCAGAATTCTACCAAATTAATTTATTTTTAAACCATGTGTTTTAATTGTTATATTCAGCACATTTTTTAATGGGGAGTGTGGACAAGAGAGCAGTGGTCTTAAAATATTTTCCTTTATACTAATTTTAAAACTCTTGTGTTCCAGGAGGTAGGAAAATAGCATCATTTGTTAGTTTGGGTTTTTTTTGTGGGAGGAATGGGAAAGGGAACAGATCACTCAGTTTACTTCTGCTGGATCAGTGGGGACTGTGCCTAGTATATCTGCACAATGCTCAATTAACATATTTCTTGTTTTAGGAGGCATAAAGTTCCACCTCATGGGATGCATGGCCCTAATAAGCCCAGTGAGATGTGGCCAGACTTGTCACATTAGTGGGCTTGCAGAAAACAGTGCTAAATTCATTGCTTTTTTTCCCGTAAACCCGATTCAAACTCAGGTCTCAAGCTGAGAGGCTGGTGAATTAACCTAATGTGCCCACTTGACTCTCTCCTAAGTATCATGATAGATTTCTTTTAATCTGCTGCAGAAAATAAATTGCTGAAGAAAAAAAAATAAAGATTTGTACTCTTTAAAGACTAATCACTTTCAGACACTGTATGGCAAACAGCAAGATTCAGAATGAATCCTTTTACTGCATTACTCATGACAGCTTACAACCCAGACTATTAAACATTCATCAATAAAAATTTAACATCCCATCTTCCCTTTGATATCCTCAACTGCTCCCTACATAAGACAACAAGAAGGCTTTCCACAGCTCAGTGTGATGGCAGGACATCAAAGCAGCCTCCACAGCTAGCCTGCTTCGAACAGTGTCTTGTATTTAGAAAGTAGAGTTGTCACATGGGAGGGGAAAAGCAATGCAGGAGATTCTCTCTGATTTGAATATATATAATCCCTCCCAAGGGGTGTATTATGGCCATGTTGTGGCTAAGCAGCAAGTTGCAATTCACTTTTCTTCGTATAAGGGTATGACAGACCACACAAAAGCAAAAAGAAGAGCTGGATATTTTCCTTTGTTAAGCAATGAGCACTGCATGCCAGACTTTAACTGCAGGGAAAAAAAGAACAGGCTTTTGCTTAAAAAATTACCAGGTTTTATTATATCCTGGATTTACAAATTTGTTGTAGCTACTGTTTGCTAGAGAAGTGAAGATTGTAAACAAATAAATCTCTTTGCTTTTCTGCCACCTACAAAAGATTTGTGCTTGCCATTGAAAAGCCAAGCAGGGAATTTTCGATGGGCAAATTCAGTTCAGTTGAGCACCTTCCATTTTTAGCTACTTAACAGAAAAGAGCTGGAAAATTAGGCCCTGAAATAACCCTCTCCCAACAACTGCTGGACCTCAGTTGTACTTATTGTCCTGAACCTGACTCAAATCCCATTGTAAGAGTTCTGTGATACAGGTAGGTTTTGGATCAGATGCTAAACTGAGCAGCCTTAGGGTCGACAAGTTTAGGCTTGTTCCATCTGCCTTTCTCCTGCTCCTACATCCTAACACTGGTTATTTTTTCTGCCTGCTGCCTGCTGTCCACCTGCAATGGCCTGGGGTTTCAGCAATGCTGCTGGCCAAAGCTTGTCTGTTTCAGGAAGAATGAAGGGCTAGAAGCTGGAGAATAAATTCCACATCATACATTGTTTCAGTTATCATGTTCAGTCAGAGCTTTGCTATGAGCAGGGATGTAACAGGGTAAAAAGGAAGAAAGCAAAAGTAAGAAAGCAAGGCTCTCATGGTGGTAGTAATTCCTAGGTTTTTGAATCATTTGATTGGAAACTTTCAGTAGCTCAGCATAGATTTTGATAGCATCTTACAGTATCAGTTGAAAGAATAAATTGAATTTATGTTAGCAAAGGACATGGAAAGAAGAGCAAGTATTATCCACTATTATGTCTAATCAACCTGGTTTTGCTTAGTCTGTAGTGACCTGTTTAGCAGGTGGAGTGCTGTTAAGAAATCTTAGAAAGGACATGTTCCCTGTGGCCTCTCTGTCATCCTGCGTTATTATCAGAGAACCGAAGTTGTTCAGGTTGCACACGAATTGCAATCACACCTGCTACGAGTGTTTACTGTGGCCTTCTCCTCAGCTTTAGTTTGTCTCCCCCAAAATCCTTTGAGGTCTGTTCAGTTATAGCACTCAAATATTTGCAGAACAACAAGCTAAGTTTAAAAATGCAAGAGAGGTGATATGTCCAGGGGTTTTTTTTCTGTTCTTAGATTTAAAATAAATTTCCAGTAATTGAAAATTTTCTATAGCAATAGCAGCAGCAACCAATATATTTTACTGAGACAAAAAAAGTGTCCGTCATAAAGTCACAAGTATTTTATAGAACAGTTAGTGGTCTAAAAATTAGTGGAAATTAATACATTTTCCTATTTTGTTTCCTCCCTTTAAAAACCAGGTTTCATTGTTTAGTTTGGGTTGTCTTTTCAGTTTGGAAATTATTCTGTATTCAGCAGCCTTGGATCTGTCTGTAATCTGCTTAAGGGCTTTCTATGGACTTTCAAGCTCTAGCAGTGATGTAAAATGGGGTGAGAGAACGAAATGATCTGGGTGAGACAAGAGATTTCATTTGATTTTGAGTCAAGAAGAACCAGGGAAGAAAAATCGCACCTCTTTATGTTGCTTCAGAGATGTAAAATCGTGTCAATACTACCAGGGCAGGCATTGTGCTGAAATCCTACAACTGGTAGTGCAATCAGTAGTACTACCACTGGCTATTTCAAAATGGCACAGTGCCTTGTATGTCCCAGACCACAATGTCATTTTTGTTTCAATGCCAGTTCATTCTGTGCTAGGCTTGCCTTTGCAATGAACAGATGTCACAGAATCAGTCATGAAATAATAAAATGGCTTGGATTGGAAGGGACCTTAAAGATGATGTAGTTCCAATGTCCCTCCCATGAGCAGAGAGCCTTCCACTAGATTAGGTTGCTCAGAGCCCCATCCAACCTGGCCTTGGACATTTCCAGGAATGAGGCAGCTACAACTTCTCTGGACAATCTGTTCCAGTGCCTCACCACGCTCACAGGGAAGAGTTTCTTCCTATTCTCTAATCTAATCTAATTTAGAACTACTCTCAGTTTAAAACCACGTCCCTTTGTGTTGTCACTACATGCTCCTGTAAATAGTCTCTCTCCATCTTTTTTGTAGGTGCCATTCAGGTACTGGAAGGCCACAACTAGGTCATCCAGAAGCCTTCTCTTCTCCAGACTGAACAATCCAAATTCTCTCAGCTTTTTCTCATAGGAGAGGTGCTCCATCCCTCAAATTATCTTGGTGCCTCCTCTGGACTGACTCCAACAGGTCCATGTCCTTCCTGCACTGGGACCCCAGAGCTGGATGCAGTGTTCCAGGTGGGTCTCACCAGAGCAGAGCAGAGGGGCAGAGTCCCCTCCCTTGTCCTGCTGCCCACAGGGCTTTGGATGCAGCCCAGGACACGTTTGACTTTCTGGGCTGGGAGTGCACATTGCTGGCTCATGTCCAGCCTCTCATCCACCAGCACCCCCAAGTCCTTCTCAGCAGGGCTGCTCTGGATCTGTTCATCCCCCTGGATTGATACTGGGGGTGGCCCCAACCCTGCACTTGCTCTTGTTGAACCACATGAGTTTCCCAAGGGCCCAATGCTTGGGCTTGTCCGGGTCCCTCTGGATGATAACCTGTCTTTCAGGTGTGGCAAAAACACCACTCAGGTTGGTGTCACCTGAAAATTTGCTGAGGGTGCACTTGATGCCTCTATGTCATTAATGTAGGTATTAAATAACACTGGTCCCAATATAGAACCCTGAAGAACACCACTCATATCTCAGCAAAGATTATTCAGACTGAAAAGTACTTATTTTCTGAAAATTTTGGACATTTCCAAGAATTTGTTGTGTTTTCATGAAAGTGATATGACTAAGTATACATTCCTTTCTGAGATCCATTTCAAGAGAAATTTAAACAGGTAGGACATGATTCACCCAAATGTGGTTTTGCCAGGCTAGTGAGAATAGCACCTTTCCTTTCTCAGAAGTTCCATATGAATTTTGAAGCCAGCATCCTTTGAAGTAGTCTCTTTCTTTGCTCTTTCACCTAGTTTCCATTACATTCCTGAGCAAACACAGTGCAAATACACACCATGATTTTTGGTTCTTCAAATATGATAATGCTCTCTGCTAATGGGGGAGTGGTATGCAGGTTCAAGTCATGTGGATTTGATTAGTGCAACTTAATTGACTGAAAACTGTATGATAAACATGCCTATTAATGATGACTTCTATTCTTTACTACTAAAATTGGTGCAGAAGGCATTCTAATTTTAAACAGGACATATTCTTAATATAAAAATCACATGATATGCAGAACAAGGCTTTGCTGCAGGGCAGAACTGCATCTGTTACCTCAAATATGTAAGCTGTGACTATCATTTTAAAAGCAAAATTATCTCACTTAAATACCTGTGCATACAATTTTCATTCTCCTTAAGTAGATTCCAAACAACCTGTCCTAACTGCAGAGCAATTTGAGGAAATTCTCAGCACTTTGGTCAAAATTCTCACCTGTGCAGAGAGACTGCAGAGACCATCTTGTCATTCAAGTCCCACTCACATTTAGTGAATCTTGCCTCTACTCATTTTCTAAAAGATGATGAAAGGGAAAGGTGTCAGCATGTCAGAAAAGTGGGCACATTTTTTGTAATAGTGGGCATTCACTGTTTTCAAGTGGCTGAGGTAGGTGTTTTTCACATCAATGAAAGAATTCTCTGGTTTAAAACCATGTCTAGTTAGTTACAATTCTACATGGAAGCAATTTTAGCTCTAAGTTTGTAGAATGTTCTGAAATTCACATGATCATTTCAAATATGCACCCAGATGTAAGAATCAGGGGAAGTACATTGCACCAGTACCATTAGTAATTTTAAGCTTAAGTGGCATGAGAGTGTAATAGCAATATAACAACAACAGTGAAACTGTAAGCTGTAGCTGTATTAATGCACAAGTCAGTCAAAACTGACTTCGACATTTGTGTAGTAGAAGCAGAATTTAAAAATAACTCATGACAGTAGTATAATAAAAACATCACTAATGCCAACACAACTGGTAGATTTCACCACAGTGAAAGAGTTCTACAGGCAGCAGCGGGAAAAGAAGCATCTCAATACACTGGACCTCCTTTTCCTGCTGGTAAAAGAAATTTAGGGTCAAGCAGTCTCTCTGACATCAACCATCTATGTACACCTGAATGTTTTGGTGAAAAACTCCTGTGCATAGAACAAATGTTCTTGTAAACTTCTCTACTCTTGCAGACTGCAAATCTGAACTAAAAAGAAAATGCAAGGTATAAAATTTTTCCACTCAACCACTTTATTCTAACAGCTGACAATCAAAAACACATTAGTTGCTGTCAGTCACCATCACAATTTTATAATATTGATGTCTGTATAGCAGGAATTTAATCAACATACCAACTCATTTCACATATGTAAACATACAGAAGCTGATTCAGTCATGATAACCCTTACTATGCTAGAGATTTTCAAATAACTCAATTTTTACTCCTTCAGCTTCTACTGAAATATATTATGAGAGAATTAAAAACAACGGAAATAGTATCCTCAGTCTATAGATAGTGAAGTAAAAGCACTTTTGTGGAATGAAGTAAGTATCACACTGAGAAAACCACAAATATCTAATTTTCAGTGCTGCCCCCAGGGGCAAAGGAGACCAGAGAGTCCAGGGCTGACACCTAAACCATTGCAGCCCAGTGAAGTCAGTGTGGACAAACAGCACTGAGGAAATGCAATTCCCGCAAAGAATGACTCCTTCAGATAACTGTGAAGTTGAAAATCCTAACACACAGCCCTCCCTAAGATAACAGAGGTTTTGTTTAATTACAGCAGTGGTCCCACAAAGCCGTGCTTGCAGGAACAGTTGGTTTGGTACTGGTCTGCACAGGAGTAATCACTGGAGTGTCCAACAACCCATTACTTATCCTGAATTACAGCTGACCCCCAGAGTGATATCAACAGCACCAGTGCAGAGTCCTGAGCCAACTCTGCATTCTTCAGAGTTTGAATATTTCTGCGTGTTCCTTTCAATCTGAGACAAATTGTTTGAGATTCAAAAGTCTCTGTTAAGGAGTTGCAGCACAGTTGCTCAACCCTGTATTTGAGCTCATCATTCATTCACAACCTTCTCCTCCCAAGGTGTATTTGGCACAAAATGTGCTGGTCCAGGGATTTCTCACTGCTCCCACTGTTCACATACAGACTTTTCACACTGAAGCACTTGGCTGGTGTTGAGCTCTAGACTGCCACGAGTGCCACTACACTTACTGGGATGCAAACATGCCAATGAGGGAGAAATTCTGAAAGCAGAAATGAAGAGCTAGTAGGCATTTAACACAAAATATCTGACCAGCAAATGTTTATATACAATGACCTGTCAGCAACAAAAGTAAAAGCGGGCAGTATGATGTTGAACTGTTCATTTTAGTGCATTTATTGCATTTAGTGCAAAACAGTTGTTTTGAAGGAACTGCTAGTACTGTTTTGATATTTTACAAATATAACCAAGGCCCTGTAACAAAACCACAAAGTCTTCTGCTGTGAATGTTGTCCATTATTTGTTGAAGTATTATTCCCCATACAGCTGGAAGTGGGGAAGACAGAAAGTACATAAACAATGACATTAAGGCACAAAATCACGAAGAGTCACAGCTCTACATCTAGGGTGACACTGGTCTTAGAGATACATCAACAGAAGACAGTCCACAGGCCAGAGCTTAAAATCAGAACTTGAAACAAAAGTTGGCCACACTTCATGCAAAAAATCCATTTGAAATGGATTATAGAGGGTTAATATGTGGTTAATAGATTTTTTAACACAAATTGTAAGCTCTTGTAGCTTTTGTGGTGATACATGGTTGCAGATGTTCCACGTACATGAGTAGAAAGTGATGAAGATGGTTATGAGTCATATTTGACCCTCCTATAAACAACCTATAATTATTTATTAAAACACCCACTAATCTTTTATAAACTTTTCGCATACTATATATGGATTTCTTGGTTCCAGTGCTGACTAGCTGTCATTTCTCAGAACACTTTCACAATTATAAAACAAAGATGACAAAATTTGAAGTTACAGACCTTATAAAAATACTGACTAAAGTTAAGGTTCTGTGGCATGAGTTGTACAAGTCAATTTGAGCTACACAGTTCCGTCACTCTCATGACTCCTCCTTACAACAATTCAATATATTTATTTGTCACAGAAGAGTTCCATGATACTTAATTTTTGTGAAATAAATTCACAATCCTGGTTAAAGGCTCACTGCCTTATTTGGCATAAAATATACACACAACAGTCTGTATCAATCCAGAACTAAGAAAAAATGTATCTCCTTTATGTATATGGAATTGAGACACGCAAAGATAAAGGACCTCATTTTCCTGGGTGATCTTTGCCTTCACCTGTAGCTCATACTTTGTATACACTGAGGAAAATGCCTGGGTTCATTTTTAAGATAAGGAATGCAGAGTAAAATCCAGTGCTCCAGTTTCCCAGCGCTATGGGATATAGTTGTGCTTTTACAACAGGATCATCCTGTCACTACTTGTGAATATCAGACATATATTTAGATAAAGTCATCAAAAATTCAGGGCTGAGGACACCTGGGATATATATAATCCCATTCTCTTTATGTGGGATCTTTGTAGGCCTGCCAATCCCAAATCAAAATAATAAAAAATGTGAGCCAGGTCTCAATTTTTTTTCTTCAGTTTTTCTTTTTGAACTACTTTAAAAACCTATTAGTTTTTATCGATGAATAATCTAATTTTCCAAGCTTTCCAATCACATCTTCAAGTATAGGAGTTAGAACCTTGCTTTGCAAGTTTTTAAATGAAAGCTAAATTACTTCTGAAAAAACCAGCAGCCTCAAGACTTGGTAGAAAACCAAAGGAGGAGGAAATACTATATTTTTTACCATTTCTGAACATAACATTTCCTTCCTAGTTAAACCAGACATTCTGTCTAGCAGGTAAATATATTTGAATTCTGCCCAACTCCAAGGAAATCCAGGGACCACATATTCCATATTTTCTTGAGTGAATGAAAGCTAATGTAATTTCCACAGATTTCTGTATGCCATCAAGATCCATCCTAGCATTTTCATCATTTTTATTTTTGGTTCTAAGAAGATCCAAGAAGAATACAAAAAAGGAAAAGAAGCTGAACTATTTTTAACTCAAATTAACAGATTTTGATTGAAAGACTGGGCGAAGTTCCAGTGGTGAAGTGTGTGTTTTATACAATCCAGACTGCTTTGCCCTTTCTTTCACATAATGCTAATAAATAACAGAGTAACTTGAAAATCTGAGCAGTGAGGTGTGCTATCGTTTGGGTTAGTCTATTTCAGTTTTAAGAAGGATTACGGATTGGGAACTACAGCTCTACTGAGGTGTGGAGCTGCATTAATGGTTTTATATGTAATACTAAATCACTAGACCTGTTCCTGCCATTCTTAAGTATCAGACTGCATTTAATTCCCTTCTCAAACAATTAGACCAAGAATCTACAGTGCAGCAGAACAGAAAAGAGCAAAGGGAAGTCATCAGGTGTTAAGCAAGAAAATGCCTGTGTACTCTGCCTACACCATGTAAACAGCCTGATTTTTGCAAGCCATCCAAGAAGGAAATCAATGCTGAGTATATTTTTTATATCCTTATGAGCCAAACAATATTTTTATCTCTTGTCTGCGGAGGAAAGTAGTTAACACAATTGCTTGGAATAATTTTGCACGGAGATGCTATATTAAAAATGTATAATATTCTGGAGTAACTCTTCAAAGATGACAGTGATTCTTGTTTTGGAACAGGAAGGCTGCACAGTTAACTCTTCCAGGAGAATTATTCTCCAGTAGCTAAACTGGTATGCTTTCTCATGTAAACATGGACACTAATGGATTCTCTTCAGATGATTAATCCTATTTATGCTTCTTTTATCCAAGGGAACAGTTTCATTCTCAACTAAAATTGATCTGAGTCCATGCTGCTGTCAAAAGGGATGGTCCCTTCTCATCCTTCAGTTGCATATGCCTACTACTTTTCTCTTGTAAACATTTGTGTTTGTATGATTGCCCAGAATTCCAAAGGAAAGAAGAAAATTAATCCAAGTCTGAAAAGAGATATTTTTCATCAGGATCAATATCTGATCTTCCTGTGCACAAAGCTCTCTAAGATGCGTGCTGGCAGAATAAAAGTTATTGTAAGTGCAATAAAAGTGGGGATATCCCATTTGGTATCTGTGAATTTATATCAGTTGAAAGTAATAATGAAAGTGCACCCTGGCATAATTTCTGTTTTCTTCTTTCCTTAAGGTGTGTCTTTCTTCTGAAATTGTAGCATAAAATATTATAAAAATTATAAAACATAAAAATTATAGAACAAAAAAATTTACATAGGAACATAGTATTCAGGTGACTTTTTCTATTTTCTTTTCCCCATGAGTAAAAACTTTTTGCTACCAAGATGAATTTTTACAAAATGCAAAGTTTGATTTATACATTAGGTCCAAAATATAGGTCATTTAATGCTGGCAAGACAAATGATGACAGCTGGGTTACATAATGCCAATAACTCCATTTAGCAAGGGACACTTACTGAGTGACTGGCTGCTGTCAGGGCTTCATAGTCTGTCAGCTAAACTTGAGGTGCCATGCCTGGAAAATTGTGTCAGGCAGGAAACATTCATAGCACTTTACTTTAGGCTCCTAACTCAGGTGAGGAAGTAAGAAATTATTATCTGGATCCTGTATATGCACTAGAGGGACAGTAGCTTCTCTGGAGCTCAAGTCAAAGCTTAATGAGGGTACTGTAAATGACCAGAGAAATCTCTCATTTTTACTTGTGACTCTACAGAGCAAGGCTTGACTTAAAGGGGGAAAAAAATAAAACTTGGCTTTATCATATTAATAAAAAGAATGAATTATGTATCTTAGACCTTATTGGAGTGAGTTATATAGTCCCAGGTTTCACACTTGATTTGTTTGAAGAGACTGGGTGGAAATGCAATAAGACAGAGAGAGTGAAACTCGTAAATCATAGGAGTTAAGGATAAGGAGGAGAAGCTTTGCTTTTCAATTCCACAAGCTCTATAAAGGAAAATGGAATTTCCAGAAATCCAAGACCAAATCACCTTTGAACAGAGTAATAATTTTTTCAAGGAGGATTCCTCCCTAGTCTTCAATCCATGTCTCTCTATCAAAAGAAGACCACCAAGAGCAGTGTAACAGCATTTTCTGGCTTCTTGGTATAGTTCTAGATCATCAGGAATCTTGAGGTTATAGTCATGAAAGTTGTTGTTACTTCCCCTTTTTTTTTTTTGTCTTGTGTTTTTCTATTAGCTGAGAGATGGAAAAAACCCTTTGATTTTGTAGTACATTGTATGTACATAAATCTCTATGATCCTGTAACATTTACACAAGGAAGATGTCAGACAAATGTTTAAGTATTCTTGAAATAATCTCATAAATATACTACAATATTGAGTTCTAAACTAGTATTAAGGCTAGGTCATTAATTTCTTCACAGTCTGATTTGCATTATTTTAGAAAAAGTTAATTTTTCTATTATGAACAGTAGCCTAGTACATGTGACAGCATTTTCTAAGTGTTAATTTATAAAATAATTTTAGTATAATGCATAAAAGGGAGTCTGTTTCTTTCCATCAGCAATGTGTTGCAGGGCTCTTTCAGACTCCATCTAGTTATAAGGAGGTTGACCTGAAAGCCCTGAGCAAGCATGGACTCACACAGAATTCACATCCATTCCCATGTGCTGACTACATCTTCACAATTGGCCTTGTAGCTGATACAGAATGATAAACAGGAACTCAAATTCAGACTTGTTTTCCTGCTCTGCAGAAAATGCACTTAAACTTTCTTTTCTCTTGCATTACACTGGCCCCACACCAAGCACTGCCCCAAAAACTTCAGATATAAATATACACTTATTGCATGTGCAGCTAAAAAAGGAAAGTCACGGGTGCCAGCAGCATACAACCAGTTGCCTCAGGCCACTAGAGGCTACTGTAGGCCAGTAGTAATACTCATTTTCCAGACTATTCTGCCATATATTGTTTTAAAAAAGAGGACCTGGAAACAGGGAACAACACACTTGATATAATGAAATGACTTGAAAAAAAAAAAGAAAATTAAGTACACCTATAAATAACATTTTTGCCCATTCCAGAAGATTTCTGCCAAGAGTCTGAATGGCATTAGTTAAAACCAGAAATTGTTTTTTACTACATAAATTAATCAGTCTTTGAATTACCTTACACTCAAGGTCTTAGAGCAAAATTTAGAATTTCTCTTTCCTAACCCTCAAAACCTCACAAATCATCCTATTTTGTTCTCAAACAAGTTTCTAAACAAACAACACACTGTTGCCGTAGGCCTTGGTGAATCCTTTAAACCAAGGTAAATGATATTAGATTCGGATTAGAAGCACTCATGTCTACTTTATATTCTCTCTCATTTTCATAAAAATCATAGAGACTCAGGCCTATATGTTCTCTATTTGCTTTATAATTTTTTTGCTCTGTTTTCCTTCAGATGCAATAGCACACCTTTTTAGTTACAAAGAAAAAGTGCATCTACATGAAGCAAATTTATCTGGATCCAGAGAAGTTATGTGCATTTCTGGTACACAATGGCACCAGCACTCATTTCGGAGAGCTCAACAGTTTATTATAGCAAAAAAGAAGTGAAAAAACACATCCAACACTTCTCATGGTTTATATTCTTATCCAGGCTAAGATTTTGGGCAAGTGAATAAAGAGCATGATATAAAAGTAATCATTAGCAGCATTATGTAAAATTTTTTACGAATGTATTTAACATTAGCTCCCAATGGGAGAATTTTAAAATGAAAGATGAGCTGCTGCAAAGGGAATTTAAAGGGCACAAGGCAAAAAAGGGATTAGGAACTCTAAAGCTAAAGAATTAAGATCAAATTGTTGCTGCAAATTTACTTACTACTCAATTCTTAAAGAATTTGCACAGATTCACTTACTGAAATAGTTATAGAACATTAACCATATTCTATGTATTTTAAATGCTGATGTTAGTGGTCACTCCAAACCCCTATTTTCTCCCTACATTGTGTTTGTACAGTAGCCAGCATGACAGAGACCTGCTCGTGGGCTGAGCTTTCGAACATTACCATCAGGTAAGTGAATAATTCAGGGAAGATGAGAGTGCAAGGGCACTAGTACAGGAAAATTGATTCATGTTTTGCAAACTCTTAGGTCACTGGTCCAACTGACAACAATAATTAGATTTTATTCGCAATATTTTTAAGAGCTACCTGCTCTCAGTTAGCTGCTGTTTCAGAGGTTTCCTATTACACTGTCTGAAACAAGTGTATTTTCCCTCCAAGATGGTTTTATCTTATCTCGTTTTAACCCCTGTTTTCCAAATAGGCTGTGAAGATAGCACTGCCAAAATAATCATGATAGTGTACTTTAATGTATAGGGGTTATCACCATCATAATATGGATCAGAAGAGAAACTGGACCACAACTTTTGCAGGGATTTATCACCAGCTGGGTATGTTAGCAGTGATGACTTCAGAGACACATCTCACTCCTGGCAAATTCCTGCTAGGGCAGGGCACTGCAAACCTCAGCCTGGCCTGGGGCCCATGCCCTGCTCTGCTGCAGCAGGCACTGCCTTGGCCTCTGCCCACTTTGGGCTGCAGCAGGGGACAGGTGCAGAGAGGTGGACACTGTGCTGCTGGCAGCTTTTGTCTGGAGAAGGTCCAGAGACAGCGGCTGGCTGAGCTGTCCAGAATCCAAATGGAAAATCAGAACAGACGTTAGAGGTGCGGGAGGCTCTAAACAAAGGCTACCTCTGAATCGAAGTCAAGATTTGAGTCACACACGCTCTGATTAGGACAATAATGAGTTGTCAGTCTCCAGGGCAAGAAAAGTATCCCTGGATTTTTGGATCCAGTAACTGGTTTTGAGTTATTCATGAACAGTAATTTTAGGATGCTTCAAGAACGACGTGGGCCATAATGAATAAAAAAACACCAAAGGAAAAGGAGCTGCATGACATTTTACTAGTAATACGTTTGGCTTTAAAACACCATTAACATAAATTACTGACACAAGTTTCATAAGGGCTGTCTAAGCCTTGACACTACCTCAGAGCAAAGAAATTAACATATTGTTAATATCTCTCATTCTCAGGGTATAATACTGGTAGTTTGCAACTCTTTTGGGCTGCCACTTCTGAAGTTTTTGGTGAGCTATGCTGGGCTGGGCTGGCCAGATAATGTCTTGCTGCCAGTGCAGTTTTACACTGCGTAATACACTTTTAGAAATGTATTATCAAGTAGACCGTCATTATTTTACACCAGAGTCATCTGGAATACGTAGAATCAGTAGCCTGTTTTCTTTTAAACTCAGTTAATGAAAAAGGAATACACTAACACAGTGAGACAGAATGATGTGGGCACCAGGTGTGTAAGAAGAGTCAGGGACAGAACTTGAACTACTGACATATCTGTCCTGTGCCTAAAACAAGGCATGCTGATGGAAGAAGCATTTTGAAAGTTCCACTTCCTTTGTCCTGAATGAGTAAAACTATTCATGAAAGTTAATGTTATGTGGTAACACTCAGTCACAGACTAGAGAAGAATGGATTTTTCTGTATCCGTCTGTGACCAAGTTTGAGGTTTGCATTTTTTTTCATTCCAAGTTATACAAAATTCTGTTCTGCTCTGTGAAGAGTTTAGCAGGTCACTCATTACAATTAAACTATTTAAAGGGCATATACAATAGTGTGTGATTTCTTGTGTGTTTCAGATAAAAAACTTGTCAGTAAAGGTGGTATTTTTAATGCAAACTTATTTTTGTACAACTCCATTGTAATAGAGATAAGACATTCCTCCACAAGAAGAAGAGGAGCTTGCCCAGTAGGGGAAAAGAAAAATTCATTTACTTAAACAATAAAAATCAACAAAGTATCTGGAAGGATTACACCACTCAGAGAAACTCTCCACTCAAATAAAAAAGTTGTCCTTCTGGAAGTTATTTTGTTAAATTTAAAGACAGATTATATTGTCTCAAGTATTCTTGTTGCTGTTGCTTTAAATACCAACTTCAAAGAGTATTAAATGTAAGGTGGGTCTTTTGCTTTCACTTACTGAACATAAACTGTTCCTAGAAATTAGCGAGGAGATTGTGCTGAAGAGAAATGTAATTTAACATTACAGCGTAGTCCAGCATGAAACTGGAGAGCTTCTGTTTTGCTCGCATGGCTTACAGAGAAAAAAATTCTATTCTGTAGCTCCCTTTTCCTTCATGCAAAACTTACAGAATTTTCAACCCAAGAGAATGACAGAAGCATTTCATTCTACTCATTCACTTCATAGCTCCTCTGGCAAGGTGCTCCAGCACAAACATCACTTTCCAGTGTAGCTGGTAGCACATAACGAACATCTCACTGTCCTCAGTGAGCCCTAAGCATGTGCTGAAACACTTTGCCAAAGATGGACAAACTTAAGCATATGCCTAACCAATTATTCAAGTTTGGATAGACTCAAATGTAATCTGCTATAGCTCCCTGAAGGCTAATTTGTACTAAATTGGAGACAGAACATTCATATTATAAATAGAAAACAGACCTAACTCAAAAATTCAGTGACAGTTTAGCCTTTGGGGTGTTGTGTCAAAACAGGGTAATTATAATAGGCAAAACTGGAGAACTGCTGATGAAACTAATTTCTATTTCTTGTTGAACTTCAGTCTCAGAATATGATACCCTAGTTCTTTCTAGAATACATGCCTGTGGTAAGAAAATTATCAGTGTTGGCACTGGAGTTTTCAATTGATGATCACATAAAGGATGGTAGTAATAACTCTGATTTCAAGCATCTTAATAACTGAATCTCATAGACTGTTATAATGATTCATTCTAGGATCTCAATATGGAGGAAAAAAATTGAAGTAAAACACCTTAATCATAAGTCATTCAAATCACAAATGTGAAACAGATTCAAAACCTTATATCCATTTCTTTTTGGTGTTGTGTGAACAGTCTTCTAATCTGGAGGGGTTCCTGGTACAGTGGCTGTAACTGTGTAAACCATGGACATATTAGTAACTATAATTGCATAGTCAGCCATTAAGAGCAGTTCATATTTTAAGAGGTGTCAAAATGAGTTTGAGTGCCTCAGTATTCACAAAAAAAGATGTTTCTAAAACCACTAACTTTAAAATGCAGATGGATAATTATAACCTGTTTATAGCCAGTCATACTAATACAGTTAAAATTTAGAATATATTTATGCACACAAGATTATCTGAAAAGGTGTGTGAACTGATTTTTAGTGAGAGATAAGAACTAGATATTTACATTTTGAAATTATTTCATTTTCACCCATATGTGTGTAACTTTAAGCAGCTATTTCAAGAAATCTTATCTATCATTTACAAAGCCCACCACACTCTTTGATGACTCTTTAATCCCTGAGAGGAGCAAGGAGTAAAGCTTTTAACTACATAATACAACGAAAGAAAAATAAAGAATTTGTGAAATTCTTCCACATTCTAAAGACATGGGAGAAACAATCCTGCTCAGATGGTGGCTGCCAATTCACTCTGGTTTCAATGTTATTCCCCTCTACCCTCTCGCAACTGGTTTTCAGACTTCCCTGCTGCTAATTTTGGTCTCACTGCTGTCAGTTAGTGACTTTTACCTTGCTGCTACATTGGTAATGAAAACAATGGCAAAATCCGACTTTAGGGAAGATCTTCACATGATATTAATGTCTATCACCTTTAAAAGTCAGTACTTCTCACCATGCAAGTGTTAACTATGTATATCCCCACAGCTAATCTTTAGGATCTGAAAGGATAAAAGCAAACAGGGCTAAGAACCAACCTATCTGTTACAAATTTCACTGACCAAATCCCATGTTTTCATTAATTCCAAAGAAAAAATATTAATAAAATGCAATGTGCCAGAATAGCATTAGAGAAAAGTGCAGTGCCCTTAATGCTTTTGGTTTTCATTAAAATCAGAGGAATAAAGAAACTGAAACTTCTTCAATATAACCCCTTGGTTAAGTCAAAATTCATTGAAAGGCAAAGAATTTAAAATAGTGTACTGTTGTAGCAGAAAAAAACACATACAAATGATTTAAACCAACCCCTTGTTAGCAGTGATACTTATTTACATACTTGATGAACATAAAAGCATCATTTGTAACTTGTATGAACATGTACTCTGTATCATTAGGCTTCAGAGACAGTTTACAACCTAACAGAAAGAGTGAAAGTTTAATCACAGTTGGCTGAGTTCAGCCCAATGCAGAAGGAACATTTCACAATAAATTCTCACAGCCCAGACACAGATGCCTGAAAAATAGATTAAATAGGTCTGCTAAAACATTATTTTCCCTTGTTAATGTTGAAGTCACAAATTTCATATTGTCTAACAGCAGTATTTCCCACATACTAAATTAGTTGATTAAAGTTCTTATATACCTTTAAATACCCCATCTTAGTTCTTTATCCTAATTTTACTTCCTCAGGTCAAATCTCTCCCTCTCATTGCTGAGAAATTCACCATGCCCAAAATTTCTCCTACTGTAAAAACTTTGTTTATTAGTCAGTTGCCAAGGATATATTTTATTACTTCCTGATTTCCTTCAAATAACACTAAACAGTGAATGCCCATATTCCTTTTTGAAATGTCATTATGGTTTATATAAAATTTTTTAATTGTCTCATTTTTGAGGACTATTGTTTTTTTCAGTCAATATTTACTGTCTTATTTTCCATCATTTGTCCCCAGCATTCACATTGCTTAGTCCTGATTCACTTGATTCATAGCTTTTAACATATTTTAATTGTTTATAAGTGATTTTCATGTCTTACTTATCATGAAAGTTTTCTTCTATATATTGATCTCAAGCCTCTGTTCTTCTCTAGTTTTCTGCCTTAATTCAAGGATTTGAGTGCTTTACAAAAGGTCTTTTCTGGAACTGATGGCCTTGTTACTTCAAAAAGCTTTAGCTAATTTTTTTGTTTCCTTTGGAATGCAAATTCCTTGATCATTTTCAAGTAACTTAGTGTTTTATTGATGGGTGGATTTGGTCTTTGGGACAGTCTTCCAGAATGTGGGAAGTCTGTGGTTTGCATAGATGGCTTGGAAAATGTATTGTGTCACAAAAGTTACAAAGACCCCCGAGGGGTGGAACGAAGTCTAACTGCAAGACATGAGCTAGAGCAGTTCTGATGCTCATTTAAAGTACTTTGGGGTGCCAAGTGGCCCTGGTACAGCTTGGATATCAGAAACTACATGTATGATAGACAGGTATAATTTCTACCATCCCCCCAGCTATGCCAAGTGCAGATGATGCCCTTTTTCCAAGGAATGTGAAGAACAGATTTCTCTAAATTGAAGATGATATCTCTGTTTCTAGCTATTGTCTCTGGGTAAAGCATCATTTTCAGGTATTATTATTTAAGATCATTCAGTGAATACTTAATCTGAATATTGTTTTCAAAGTCTTCACAGATTCTGTATGAGATTCAGAACTGGGACCTAGTCTCTGTTTCTTAATTGAAAGGTCCCCACTGTCTGCTTTCACTCAGAACTTGCTCTATTTGTCACAAATTTATTGCTTTACTAAAGGTGATTTTGGGTGCTGGCCTGATACAGCTGTTTGTGAGATCTGTCTTTTAAAAAGTCCATGGTGGACACAGACACAAAGGATTCCACAGCTGAATTCATGAAGCCAAATATACAAATCTAAGCCCTCTTCCTGAATAATCACAAGGAGAAGTTAATACAGAGCACCTTTTTCACTCTAACTACCTCACTCTAATGCCTCTTATTCTAGGGTTTCTTTTTCAAAGCTTTTATTAAAAAAGAAATCTGTGACAAGTAGTATTTTCCAAAAAGAGTAGTTGTTGCATACCCAAAGCAGTTTCAGGCAGCAACATTCAAACACATTGTGGCTGTAATGTCCACTTGATTGCTACACCTTTCCTCAAGGACTCATATGGCAAATAAGCATGGGTTCTTGTGTTTTCATTTCACTTTTAATGATAATCAAGAGGCAAAGAGCAAGCACTAACCTATCACAAGTGATATGATTACTATGCAATTACTGACTCTCTAATAAACAGACTTCAGATTTACTCTATTGAAACAAAAAAAGAATTATTTCAATAAACAAACATAAAAATGCTATTAATGGATATAAAAGGAGCATATTCTCTCAACCTCACACTTGACTGATGCATTCCACAGTGAAATCAACATAACAAGTCTATTGTTTTCTTTGTGTCTGTCATTTTACAGCTTTGACAAGTAAACATTGTTTAAGGAAAGAAATGTAAATATGAAGAGGTCTGGTTTAGCTATCAAGGCTGGAAAATCAGATTGACTAAAACGGGATGCAATCACAGACACTATCTTGCATGCTGGCTGCACTCTAGGCCTTGGAAATGGCAATGGCTGTTCTGATTAAAGGTGTCACTTGTTCACTGAGAAAAATCATGCCTGTGAACACAAGGGCTACCCAGAGAGAGGCATAAGAATGTGGTAGTGCAGCAGAGACAGTAAACATGAGAGCCAGCAGGGCCCACACAAAGGGAGATTTTACAAATGGGAGAATGAGTGAGAGAGCAGTTACACAACCTGGATTTGTGTACTGGCCCCAAAAGAAGTGAGAGAGACTGGAAAATAG